>OZ025300.1:90717147-91019489 GCA_964019185.1 Maratus speculifer | reverse complement strand
TGGATACATGCGAATGGAAACAATAAGCATATTATTTTCTGAAGAAATTATCCGAAATAATTTGATTGGTAGTCTTTTGGTATCTAATATATTATTGAACTTTAAGTAATGTTTAAAGCTTAAAGTCAATTATTTTATTTATTAAAATAGTACTTTCGTTCATTTTCTTTAAGTTTTTTGATGAAATACTATGTTAAATAATGCAAATGCACAAAATCTACATGTTCATACATATCAGTGATGCAATAGTTAACTCGCGATTTGTACTTATCTTGAATTCGAGTAAAACTATTTTGAAATAGAAATATTTGCCTTATTTAATGACAGAAATTCTGAGAATAAATAAAACAATACAAATATATATTTTCCCTCATTGATAAAACAAGGGACGTACATTTAGGTAATTGTCATATCATTAATATACATGCATAAATCTACAGGGTGTTTAAAAAATGACCGGTATATTTGAAAAATCAATAAAGATGAAACGGGCAGTGATAGAAATACACTGTTTATTGCAATATGCTTGAGACAACAGTAAATTTTTAGGCAGACAAACTTTCAAAATTAGTTACAATTTTCTACAACAGATGGCGCTGCAGGCGATTTGAAAGATATAGAAGAAAGCGTGTGTTGTTCACAGATTGCAAATTTGCTGTGAAAATGCTATGAATTTTTTACTTGAAAGCCAGGTGTATTACCACAATCCAGAAACAATTGAACAACTAAAGTAGTACATCTCTTCTACATGTGAAGCCATCCCACCTGACAAGTTTACAACGGTTTCTGGTAATTTCGTAAGAGACTACACCATATTATTGCTGCGCATGGTGGATATGTGGAAAATATCGTACTTTAGATTTTTCCAGACTGTAGAGCCATCTGTTATTGAAAATTGTAACAAATTTCGAAAGCTTGTCTGCCTGAACATTTACTGTTGTCCCAAACATATTGCCGCAAACGGTGTATTTCTATCACTGCCCGTTCAGTTTTTATTGATTTTTCAAATATACTGGTCATTTTTGGAATACCCTGTACATATACATATCTGCATACAGAGATAGAGAGAGAGATTTTAGACTTTTTTCGGGTGTTTGGAAAAAATATTCGACGAATTCTAACAGAACATCAGTGTTGTAAAGCACAACAGTGATTAATATCAGTTGTCCGGTACAGCTTGATACAAAATAAGAGGAAAAGTTTTTCAGGAAGTGTGCGGGCACACTTGCACGACTCTGAATTACATAAGCAATACAGGGCCGGAAATGTAATTTTTAAGAGGTAGAGAGTTTGTTAGGGGTGAATCATTGTGATGGCAAAACGACATTGAAAGACCATAAGCTTAAATATGCAATGCCCTTTCCTGTTAATGAAGTTGACCGATATTTTGTAAAGTCTACTTAAAACATTTATAACATGACATCCGAATGTTTTGAAATACGCGTCTATTGAATATTCACGGTAGCAATGAAGAAGCGCTATGTAAAAACGCCCCTATTACCTAAAACGTGCAAAATGATATGAACAAAAGACGTACTCAGGAAAATTCAGATAATTTAATTATTAGGAAAGGCATTACATATTTTAAGCTTATGGTTTTTAAATATCAATTCACTATAACAGTGATTTAGCCCCTAATAAACCTCTATCACGTTAGAATTGAATTTCCGACAATGCAACGTTATGTGATTCTGAATAATCTAGGTGTACTCCACCTCTCCTAGATTTTTGTTCCTCTACTTCTGAAGCGCTATGTAATGCACATAATGTACAAATACATGTACACTAGGTGTTTTTTTTTCTAAATTGTAAAAAGAAAAAAAGTCATAATGCGAACTCAATCAGTTAAAAATTATTTCACACAAATGTTAATGTAGCATAAAATATACAATATAATTGTATTCTAAATACAGTGATTTATTTCTATTTCATTTTGCAAAATATCCTGAAAGAATCATGAAATTTGGTTTAAAATAATCCTGCTTTTTGTAAACAAAGTATTTGCAGAAATTCTGGAACTTTAAAATGTTATTGTTTGATTGAAAAGTGATACGTAATAATAATACAGATGTTACACTTTTAAATGTATACATTTTTTTTTATTTTGTATGCTTTCCGTCTGCAATCCGCACCCATCGTCAGGGTATATTTTCAATAATTACCGTTTCTTTCATTCATATATTTCATTGTTTGAAATGCATGAATCTTTCGTATGGTAGCTGGAAAATGAAGTACTGGTGCTTTGGATAAAATTTGTGTATTTATTTACACGCAGAAATTCTTTGATTAATATGATATTGTATATATATGACACATATATCATATGATATATATATATTTCTATGAATATTATGCGTCCTACTTTGCGCTCATGAACACAATGCCGGTACAGCATCTACATTGTTATACTCCAGAGCTACGTGTCATTTTGAAGAATTTGATATCTCAGTGTGACCGAAAATACCATTTTTTATTGAATTTTATTTAAATTCCATAATTGACTATATTACTAAACTTGCACTAAAACATATAAGTTCAAACATATTCTTTATATTATGAAGTTTTAGAAGAGTTTTTGTAGCTATACAACAAAACCTGTGAAATCCAAAGCGTCCTAAAACGTAAACCAGTTAATGTTTATACGTATGATTGAGAGAGAGAGATACAGACTATTCTTAACGTTCTCACAGTTGTTTTTTGAATAAAAAAATACTTCTTTGTCTAAAAAAAAGTACAAGTTAACAATTTGTATAAAATAAATTCTCCTTAAAAATACTTTTCTTAGTAAAGAAAAAAAAGACAGTAATTTTTACTAGAAATTGAAGACTGCCGGGACTATTAGAAAAACTCAATTACATGGTCGATAGTATTATGAAAAGAAATGTGCGTATTCTGCAAAAGAGTCAAAATTTGTTCTCGAACATTAAATATATTATGCTGTTTGAGATTTATCATTTCTTGATATAATTCGGAAGTCATAAGAAGTTCTGATGGGGATTTTATTACGGGTGTTACAGCTTAGCATGAAAGCAATCGCAGATAAAAAATACACAGAGTTATAATGAAAAATAATATGAAATAGTCTTATGAGAAATTTTTACTTTCTTCTATGTGTACAAGAAGAAACTATTGGATTCGTGAAAATCTTCGACAACCGTAAAGTTTTCTTATTGCCCTTGTTACTAATCTTTCGATAAAACATTCGAGGTCAGACATATTCTTTATATTCATGAAGTTTCTGAAGAATTTTTCTATCTATACGATAAAATCTCTGTAATGCAATATGTCCGAATATATATGAACAAGTAATGTTTATGCATATGAATGATATATATATATATATATATATATATCTTAACTGAGTGTAAAAAGTTACTATCTTTATGCAACCGGCGCATAGCAGCTCTATTTTACACAAAGTTCATATATTCTTTTATGAGAAAAGTATGAAAATGATGAAAAGATGAAAAAAAATGAAAAAATGGGGGAAACAATAATGAACCACAAAAGAACAACATCAAAAAAACAAAACAAAACAAAATAAACGCCCTGCTCTTCAGAAGGTGGGAGAAGCAACAGGCATCAAAAAGTTATTAAAAAGTGTGAGGATCTCACAGTTATTCTCACAGTTATTTATTGAATGAAAAGTATTTCTTTGCATAAAACATAAAACAATAGAATAGTAGTAAACGATTGTATATAATAAATTCCGCTTAGAATTATTATTTTCTCTAAAAAATGACAATAATCTTCATTAAAAGTGGAAGGCAGACGGAACTATTAAAAAAAAATTCAATTATAGGGTCGAATGTATGACCAGAAGAAAGGTGCTTATTCTGCAAAATTAATCAAAATTTGTTCTCGAACACTATGTATGTTATGTAGCTTTGAAATTAACATTTCTCGATATGATTCCGAAATCATCAAAAATTCTGATGGAAATTTTATTATGGTGCTACAGCTCAGCATGAAAGTGACTGTAGACAAGAAGTATACAGGATTTTAATGAAAAATAGTGCGAAATAATCTTATAGGTACTTTTTACTTTCTTCTATCTTTAAAGGAGAAAGTATTTGATTCGTGAAAGTTTTTGACTTCCATTCAGTTCCCTTATTGTCCTCTCTACTAAACTTTCACTAAAACATATGAGGTCACACATGTTCTTTATATTCAAGAAGATTCAGAATAGTTTGTTTACTTATACAACAAAATCTCTGTAATCCAATGTGTCCGAAAGCATGTCATATGTGTTCGGACAAAGTTCAGGTATGTTTATACATATGAATGAGAGAAAGGGATTCATACTATTCTTAAATTTCTCACAGCTATTTATTGAATAAAAAAATATTTCTTTGGATATAAAATTCTGCTTAGGATTATTTTTGCCAGAAAAAAAGAATGACAGTAATCTTCATTATAAATAGGAGATTGGCAGAACTGTTAGAAAAACTCAAATATAGGGTCGAATGTAGGACCAGAAATAAAGTACATATTCTGCAGAGGTCAAAACTTATTCTCGAAACACGAATTATACAATCACAGCAAAAAAAAAAATCTTGAGATTTTAGACGTTTTGTTAAATATCTACAAACATACCTGAAGAATAACTAAGAAACTCAATATATATATATAAACAAAATAGTACAAGTCATGAATTTTCGGAAGATTTTTTTCCAGAATCCAATAGGGGACCGCAAACAAATTGAAAAAGATCTAATATCATTTAAATAACCCTGTCAAAACTAATGCAGCAAAAATGTTCAAACTGCCGATTTTGATTAAATGGCTTATATTATAAACTGTGTTCAATTTTATGCGGAAAGCACGTATACTCGTAGAGAAATTAATTTTTTTATTAAAATGATTCCAAATTTTTCCAAGCTTTTTGCTTATAATTCGAAGAGTTCTAAATATAAAACAATGTTCTTTTCAGAAAATATGAGAAACAACATTGTACATAATACCCTGTGATCAAAATTAAACACTATTTATAATTGTATTAAAATTGAGCAGGTTTACTAAATAAATTTTCACTGTGCATGCGTCAACTCTATAAAAATTTCATTTGCATATTGTGTTAGCTACGTATATACAGCAAGTTTTGCTAAAATTTCACAATCATAACTTGAAAATTCGTCGAAAGAATAAGATCAAAATCCGATATTTCCAAAATGAAAGAAAAACATGAGGTGCTGTATCCATATTCCATTGATTAATGTCTACAGAATATTGCACGTACTACTAATATTTGGATATAGCTCCTCATCTTTTTGCTTCATTTTGGGAATAGCGGATTTTCATCTAATTATTTCGACGATAATTTTCAGAATTTTCAATCTATGATTGTGAAATTTTAACAAAAGTTGCTCAATACACTTAGCTAACACAATATGCAAATGAAATTCTTTTAGAGTTGACGCATGCGCAGTGAAAATTTATTTAGTAAACCTACTCATTTTTCATACAATTATTATTATTATTATTATTTTTACAGGGTATTATGTACAATGTTCTTTCTCATATTTTCTGAAAAGAACGTTGTTTCGTATGAAGAACTCTGCAAATTATAAGCAAAATTCGAGTCCGTTTTTAAAAAAAACCTTAATTTTTCTACGAGTATACATGCTATCCACATGTAAAGGAACACAGTTTATTACCATAAGCCACTTAATCAAAATCTAAAGTTTGAACGTTTTTGCTACATTAGTTTTGACAGGGTGATTCAAAAGATATTCGTTCTTTTTCAATTTATTGACTCACTTCTATTAGATTTTGGACAAAAATCTTTGCGAAAATATATGACTTGTACTATTTTGTTTACATACCTGGAATTTCAGAATAATTCTTAATGTATATTTCTAGATATTTAACAAAACGTCTAAAATCGCAAGTGTCATGATTTTTTTTTTCTGTGACTGTATTATGCTGCTTGGAAATTATTACTTCTCGATAGTCTTTCGAAAGCCTTTAAAAGTTCTGATGGGAATTTTGTTATGGGTGATGCAGCATAGAATAAAAGCGCATAAAATTAAGAAATGCACATAAAAATAATGAAAAATGATGTGAAATACTCTTAAGGGTAACTTTTACTTTCTTCTAGCTTTATAAAAAGCAAGTATTGGATTCGTGAAAATTTTCAAATTCAGCTAAGTTTGCTCATTGGCCCTGGTTACTAAACTTTCATTAAAACATATCAGGTCAAAGATATTTTTTTATATTCATGAAGTATCAGAAGAATTTTTCTAGCTATACGATAAATTCCCTGTAATCCAATGTGTCAGAATATATGACCAGGTAATGCATATAAATGAGAGAGATATATACATACTATTCTTAAATTTCTCACGCTAATTTATTGAATAAAAAACATTCCGTTGGATAATATATATATATACATATATATAGAATAGAAGTACACGACTGTGTGAAATAAATTCAGCTTAGAAATTTTTTTTCGGAGTAAAGAAAAACAAGTAACAGTAATTTTCATTAGAAATAGAAGACTGACGGAACTATCAGAAAAACTCAATTATAGGATGGAATATATGACCTAAAGAAAAGTGCGTATTCTGCAGAAAGTGTCAAAATTTGTTCTCAAACACTAAATATATTATGCTTCTTGAGAGTTATCATTTCTCGATATGATTCAGAAGTAATCAGAAGTTCTGACGGGAATTTTGTTACGAGTTCTACAGCTTAGCATGAAAGTAATTGCAGATAAAAAATACATAGAATTATAATGAAAAATAGTATGACATACTCGTGTGGGTATTTTAATTATATTTGAATTTATTTTGAAGTAACAAATAATCTATATTTAACGTTAGTACTAAACATATTTAATTAATTTGTGAAATGAGATTAAAATAGTATTTCTTTTCATTCTTTGCATTTTTTTTCCTCCTCTCTTTACAAGATGAAAGTATTGGATTAGTAAAAATTTTCACATTCTGTTTTTCAGCGGATTTACAGGTTTTAGAGATCAGAAAACATAAGTCCCAAAAAACATTATTTTACGAAATTTTTGTCTTTGAGTCTGTGACTGTGGTTGTCTATTTGTTTCTCTGACAAATTTTGTGGGTGCTCTACCTCAAAAATTAATGACCGGAATTTATTAAAACTTTAGGTTCAGCTATAATCTGAAATAGACTGGTGCTGATTACTTTTTGTTGTAAATTGTCTAACAAGCTCTGCTACATATTTACAATTTTAGATTAGCTTTATCTCAAGAAGTAATGAACGGGTTTTCATAAAACTTTATATTCTCTTAGTCCATGATATAATTTGGTCCTGATTATATTTTGTTGTAACACAATACCGTGAAATCAGAATTTAAAAAATAATAAAAATTAGATGAATAATGTGACTAAATAATGCTTCACTGTGCACGCGCGGATGCAATTAAAATATAAATACAAAATACAAAATGTAAAATATGTGCAAAACTTATTAGCTAAAAGTCTCAAAAGTATTAGCCTTAAAATTCTAAAAGAGATCATCAGTAGAATGTGCTCAAAATCCGTTCTTCCCAAAAGATAAATGGTTGTATTCAAGCACAGTAGTACATGCAATATTGTGTACTGAGAAAAGTATGATACATGTAGCGTATTTTAATACAGCCCTTCATCGTTGTGCGTACTTCTGAAAACAACGGATATCAGGATATTCTATGGACGATCACGTTTAAATTTTCTAGATATATTTTTGGAACTTTCAGAAATATTGCTCTATACATTTAGCTATTTTATTACGTACATTATATTTTGATTGCATTCGCGCATGCGCTGTAAAATATTATTTAGTAACCTTGCTCTTTTCTCATGCATTACAGACTATTGTGTACAGTGTTCTTTGTTATAATTTCTGAAAAATAATATTTGTTTTAAAAACTCGGCAAATTATAAGCAAAAACCTCAACCAAATTTGGGAATGTTTTTATAAAAACCGAATATACTTGATATCCTCATAAAAATGAACACAGTTTATTACAATGAACTTCTTAATCATGTTCTGCAATTTGAACGCTTTTGCTACATTACTCTTTACAGGATTATCCAAAGATATTAGTTCTCCTTCAATTTGTTGACAGTGCTGTATGGATTATTATGAAAAAATCATTGCAGGAATGAATGACCTATATTACACTGCTTACACCGGAGTTTCAGGATATTTTTTCATGTATATATTTTAAATATTCGACAAAATGTCTAAAATCACAAGCGATTGGTCATCATTAGCCATACATTTAATACAATTTCAGTTCTGGTCTACTTAATGTAAGGAAATTTGACCAGGAAGCGTCTATGATTTTTTATTATAACTTAATTTTTCTATACTTTCTAAAATACACAATGATGTAAATAGTATATCGTCAAACATCGTCACATTAAAAAATACTATAATTGAAACGAAATGCAACATTATTACTGCATCTATCTTAAAATAAATAAAAAGATTATTGCCCAGTTAAACTGATGGCATTGAGCTCACAGGCTGAGTATTAATTGTACATTACAGCCTTATATTTTCAAGGGTTAATTCCGTTCGAAAAAAAAATATTAAGGAGTGGGGATCAGCTGCCCCCTGTACCCTTTTTATACTTAATCATTGAACCCTCTAAACTGATCAAGGACATGCTTTATCATATAAAAAATCCATATCCAAAATTAAGGTAAATCGGAAAATTCTTAATAAAAATCCATTTATATAATTTAAGAAGAATTACCCTTCTCTTTTATATACTTAACCATTAAACTTCCATTCAGAGATTTGAACGAAATCTGACAATTCTGCATGAAAAACCCATTTATATAAATTAAGGGGAGGAGCATTAGAACCCCCATTTCCTCTGTTTATATTTATCCAATGAACACCTAATACCAATCACGGAAGCGCTTCATCAGAATGATCCTATGTGTAAATTTTGAACAAAAAGTAATATTTCCGCATGAAAAACCTATTTATATCAATTAAGGAGAGGGGCATGAGCCCCCCATTCCCCCTCTTATACATATCGAATGAACTCCAAAAAGTAATCAGGGAAGCGCCTTATCAGGATATACCTATATACAAAATTTCAAATGGATCGGATATTTTTATCATGAGTTATCGTGTTACGTACGAACATACATACAGAACGGGCGAGCACATAAGCTCACAGGCTATGATAGTCTGTGAGCTAAAAACGATTTTTATGAAGTTATATAATAAAAAATATATATGCATTTAATTTCATTTTACAATTTCAAATGACAATCAATACATCTTCATCAATTTTTTTTTCTACGTAAAAGAAATAGAAATCCTATCCTTTTCATGTTCATTGACAGCATTTGTTTCTGATCTATACCAGATATTACCGGTTTGCGCTCCAGTAAATATTTATTCTCGGATAAAAACCGTGGTGGTAAAATAGATAATGTATGACATCTGTACAATACATTGACTTAATCATTTTATTTCCGATGTAATTATATACAGCGCATTGTGTACAATTCTGCTTGTCATAGTTTTTGAAAAGACTTTTTTTTATATTAAGACTATGCAACTCATAAGGAAAAATCTTAACGAAATTTGGGAATGTTTCAATAAAAACCTTAATTTCTTTACGGGTATACATGATATTCTCATTAAAATGCAAGCATTTTATTACAATAAACTTCTTAATCATGTTCTACAGTTTCAGCGATTTTGCTGCATTAATTTTTACAGGGTTATCCAAAGATATTAGTAATCTTTCAATTTGTTGACAGTCCCCTATGCAGTTTTGAGAAAAAAATCTTTGCGGAAATATATGACGTATAGTATTCTGTTTACACACCTGGAGTTGATAATTTGTCATTCATATTTTTTAAATATTCGACAAAACATCTAAAATTACTAGTGACCGGTCATCATTGGCCATACTTTTAATATAATTTCAGTTCTCGCGTACTTGTGTAAGAAAATTTGATTAGGAATTGCCAATGATTTTTTATTATAACTTAATTTGTTTGTACTTCATAAACTACACGATACTGTAAATAACGTACAAACATCGTCATTTTAAATGGTGTGCTATAATCGATGCGAAATGCAATATTTATATACTTTATCTATTTTAAAATTTTAAAAAAAACGAATTTATCATAAAATAAAGAGATAAATAATAAAATAAAGAAAAAGAAAAACATATCTTTTGTTTCTCTCTCTCTTTTATTATCATTAATATTTATTTATTTATTTTAATTTTAATTTTAATTTTATTTCTTTAACTTCATTTTAATTTTGTTTATTTCTTTTACTCTTTTTTTCTTTTTCATGTTCTTTTTTTTCAATATCGCAACACCTGACTGCATGTGCTTTTCTGTGATTGATGTTTTCATTACAGCCAACGGCAACTTATGCACTCTTTGAAAACTGTCCCATTTCTGCTCATGTGTGGACTTAAAAACTTACGGACACGTATTTACATTCGCTGATGGGCTGTTATATATTCTAGCTCGAAACGTGTCCATTTTTAATTTATAATTATACATAAAGTATTACTATTTAAATTGTATCAATTTACGGCAAATATACGTATATATTATATACACATGCATGTATTGTTGCTGCAACAATACATGTATGTATTGTTGCAGCGTATATAGGGTTCTTTCGATCTTATGGTTAGACAACTTCAAACTCTTTTCTCTTAGAAAAGTAGAAAATAATTTATTTACAGATCTTCAGAACAACAGAGTCTTCGAAACTCACAAATATTACAAGATATTCCAAAATAACTGTTTAAATCTATCGAACAAGTACAAATATAGGTCGCAGAGACTCTTTATACAATGTCTCAACACTATATCACATTCAAAACAACGTAGATAAAACTCAATACATCAAGCAAACTTGCTTGGACAATCTCTAGTAGCTCACTCAATGACTGACTGGTAAATAATAACAACAACAGCTCGTATCGCTCTCCTTATATATAGTCTCGTAGCATGTGCCAGAAATTTCTAGAAAAACCTGGAAAACCACGGAACAACAAACAATGTATCAGTAGACCTAAGGGGGGTTACCATAAATAGGGAAGGGTTACCATCGCCAACAATCGCCAAGTTTGTCGCCAACTTGGCGATATATCGCCAAATTTGGCGACCAAAATTAGTCGCCAAAAGTGACGTCAACTTGGCGATATCTCAAATATTTCGCAAAGCTGCCATAGACATTCACTGAAAATAATAGACAAGTTTGCTTGATAACAGAGACAATGTAACAAAAACTAATATTAGTAAAGAAATGGAGCTTAATAAGATTATTTACATTATTTTACAGTACAAACACTAACTATTTACAAAATTCGTAACACTACCCCCTCCTCAAAGACTGCACGTCCCGGGCAGTGCATTCCTTGAGTTAGAGGAAAACACTTAAAATAAATAAACAAATAAATAAATAAATAATAACAATAATAATAAAATTTACATAAATAAGAACTAATTACTATTTACATATTTACAAAAAGTGACTTTCATGGCCATGGTCTGAAATTCAAGTTTCGAATTTCTAATCACATTGGCCAAAATAAGGGGCTAGCCGGTTATAGTGTACGACCTTCGGTTTGGCGTGTGGCGATTTTTGTATGCGTACAACGACGTCATTCAGCCTGTTGACGACTGTGTAAGGACCGTCCCAGTTTCTTTGTAATTTTGGCGACAGTCCCTTACGACGTATCGGATTCCACAACCAAACTTTGTCACCTTCGTTGAACTCATGTCCTGTTGCCTTTGTGTCGTACCGTGTCTTCATCTTTTCTGATGCCAGTCCAATTCGGTTCCTCGCTAGACAATGAATTTCCTCAATCCGCGCCTGGAGTTCATCGACATATTCCTCAGGCGATGAAGGAGCATCAGGAGGACGGCCAAACAAAAGATCCGCAGGTAGACGAAGATCACGACCAAAGAGCATTTGAGAAGGGGAGTAACCAGTGGCCTCATGAGTGGCACTCCTGTAAGCAAGCAGGAAAAGAGGCAATTTCTTGTCCCAGTCCTGTTGGTCTCTAGACACCAGGAGAGAGAGGCTATTTAGGATGGTACGATTGAACCGCTCTACCATGCCGTCCGATTGAGGGTGTAGAGGTGTTGTTCGGGTTTTGTCCATGCCGAGTAGTTCACACATTTCCTTGAACACAGCCGAATCAAAATTTCTTCCTTGATCGAAATGGATTTGAAGAGGAACTCCGTATCTGGAAACCCAGTGTTGAATCAGTATGTCTGCTACGGTTACCACCTCTTGATTAGGAATGGCATAGGCTTCAGGCCACTTAGTGAAGTAGTCCATGACAACGAGGATGTACTTATTGCCATCAGATGTTCTAGGAAGTGGACCCAGGATGTCTAGGGCAATTCGTTCGAAAGGAACTCCTACATTATAACGTTGCAATCGTCCACGGGTGCGCCTCTTAGGACCTTTACGTGCTACACAGGTGTCACAAGCTCGACACCACTTCTCCACGTCACTGCGAACATTATTCCAGTAGAAACGCTCTCGAACCTTTTGCAGGGTCTTCATTACACCAAAATGACCTCCTGTGGGACTACCATGCAGTTCTTAAAGGACCATAGAAATTCTCGACTTAGGGAGTAGTAGTTGCCATCTACATTTCTTTCCATCGTCAGACTCCCATTTTCGGTACAAGATGCCGTTCTTCAAATGTAAGGAATCCCAGAGAGCCCAATAACGTTTAGTCGTAGGATGGTAATGGGCCATGTCTTGCCAGCTGGGCTTCCTGTTGGACTCCTCTTTCAGCTCTAGAATTGGCTTAATTTCAGGATCAGCAAGTTGATCTTTACGCAGGCTCTCGTCACTCGACGGATCTTGCGATGATGTAGACCCAGTTGTAACTTGTCTTACTATAGGACCTTTGACATTAAATTTCTTCTCAGCCCGGTCGCAGTATCTACAATTCTCTGAGCAGGGTCTTCTTGAGAGAGCATCTGCATTTCCATGTGATGAGCCTTTTCGATGGTGTATCTCCATATCGTACTCTTGAAGCTTTTGTATCCACCTGGCTATCTGGCCTTCAGGGCTCTTAAAATTCAATAGCCAAGTTAGAGAAGCATGATCAGTTCGGATCAGGAACTTTCGACCGTAAAGATAGTGATGAAAGTGGTCTATGGCTTTCACTACAGCAAGAAGCTCTTTTCTTGTTACGCAGTAGTTTCGCTCGGCCTTTGACAAGCACTTGCTGAAATAGGCGATAACACGCTCCTGGCCGTCGATTTCCTGGGACAGTACAGCGCCAATGCTTTCGTTGCTTGCATCCGTATCAAGTATAAACTGTTTATCGATTTGAGGATACGACAGAATTGGAGTGGATGTCAAGGCCTCCTTAAGCTTTTCGAAAGCAGCGTCACATTCCTGTGTCCACATAAATTTTTGATTGGCTTCTGTTAATTTATGAAGTGGTCTTGCAATCATCGAGAAGCCTTTGACGAATTTTCTGTAATAGGTGCATAATCCTAGAAAACTTCGAAGCTGGTGAACATCTGCTGGACGATTCCAATTTTTCACGGCCGATATCTTCTCCGGATCAGTCCTAACTCCTTCCGCCGAAATGATGTGTCCAAGGTAGGCGACTTCATTACGAAACAAACTGCACTTCGAAGGGCTTAACTTCAAATTAGCTTCCTTTAATTTTTGTAGCACCCGCCTGAGGTTGTTCAGATGTTCATCAAAAGATTTTCCTATGATTATGATATCGTCTAAATAAACAAGACATGCCTCATATGACAGTCCCCGAAGAACCGTTTCCATAAGGCGTTCAAAAGTTGCAGGTGCGTTACATAGACCAAAAGGCATTACCTTGAACTGCCATAATCCTTGTCCCGTTGTAAAGGCAGTCTTCTCGCGGTCGTCGGGATGGATCTCTACCTGCCAGTAACCACTCTTCAAGTCTAAAGTCGAGAACCAAGTGTTGCCCGCAAGTGTGTCAAGAGTGTCGTCAATCCTTGGCAGAGGGTAACTATCCTTTTTGGTGACGTCATTCAGTCGGCGGTAGTCTACACAAAATCTTGTAGAACCATCCTTCTTTCTTACTAATACAATGGGAGACGCCCATGGACTTGTTGATGGTGCGATGACGTCATTTTCTTCCATATCTTTAATTAAATTCTGCACCTCTTCTTGCTTGGCAAAAGGTAATCGTCTAGGGTGCTGTTTAATAGGAGAGTGATCTCCCGTGTCAATTCGGTGTTGTGCCATTTTAGTTCGTCCAAAGTCTTCAGATGTTTGGGAAAATAAACTTTGGAATTCTCTAATTAAATTTTCCGCAGCTTCCAACTGTTTTGGATTTAAGTCTGTATTTTGTAACAAACCCTTGACTAAATTATCTGAAGATTTCTCAGAGTGACTGGAATTTTGACTTATGCACGTCACAGGAGCACATGACGCTATCACCTCTCCTTTCTTAATAGTCCTCGTCTTATCACTGATGTTAGCAATTCTGACTGGAATGGTCTTTTTCGAGAGGTCTACCACAGAAAAAGCGACCAATACTCCTGCTTGTGTACTATTGTCTTCTGGATAATCTATATGGGCAAATCGATAATTAGTTTTATTTTTAATTACAGCAGGAACCAAACATTCTGTTCTTGCATCTAGATTAATGTCTTCTTTGGCTATTACTACTTGTTTACATTCAATTTCGTTATTTAATCCAAAAAGACTTATTTCTTCAAATTTTGAGATCATTTTGTTATTTTTGAAATCAAGTCTGAAGTCAAACTTCTTCAGAAAATCTAGTCCGATTAAGCAAGGATCTGTTATGTCAGCCACATATGCCGTATGGTAATATTTCGTTCCTCCAAAGTTGATAGTTAAATTGGCCTTTCCATATATGCCTATCTTGTCGCCCGTCACAGTTTGCAGGGTAACGCATGGTGGAGTCCAGATGAGTTTACATTTCAATTTTTGAGCCAAATCTTCTCTTATTATTGTCACATTGGCTCCTGTATCGACAATTACACGGCACTGAATTCCGTTAATAAAGCCTATCACATATAATTCGTTATCACCGCCGCTCATTTTTGATATCTGGAGGATCTTCAGGTGGAGCTTTTCATTCTCTGGCAACCTCCGCCCCGCGAGATGGCCAAAATTTAGTTTCCCTGCTGACTGTTTGAATTTATCTCACGTTCGTGGATTTTGGGGCAATTTCTTCGGAGATGTCCTGTATCACCGCATCCCCAGCACGTGAGATTCTGTCTTCTTGAACTTGTTCTTCCGTATTTTAAAGCTTCAATTTCTTGATTTATTTTCCTAATTTCTTTCAAGACGTCGTTCTCAGTGTCTGAGCTTTTGTTCACCGTTGCCCCTCGGACTGAATGACGATCTCTTCGGCTGGCTTGTGTAGCTGCTTCCAACTTTAAGGCATATAGTAGTGCAGCCTTTATATCCTGTACATCTGCCATTCGTACCGCTCTCTGCACTTCTGGATCTTTTATTCCGTCTACAAAATATTGCAGTGAGAGCATTTCCCGTACATTTGTTGGACAGTCAATGAATGCTAAATTTGCAAGTCGTTCAATTTCCGAGGCAAACTCTTGAAGGGTTTCACTCGATTTTTGATGGCGGCTCTTCATTTGTATTCTCGTATCATCCTTGAAGAATTTTTCGCCAAATCTCATTTCAAGTGCGCAACTTAGAGTCTCAAAATTGAGTTGCGTCATATCGGGCAATGTTTGCAGCACGTCGGCAGCTTCTCCTCTTAAAGATGCTGCCTGTTGACAAGCTTTCACCTCGTCACTCCATTTGTTCGCTTCGGCTACAATGGTGAATTGGGTCTTGTAAACTTGCCAGGAACTCTTTCCGTCGTATGTCGACAGCTTGATGTGCACGGGAGAAGCAGGCGGATTTCTAAATTCTTCATAATTACCACTGCACGCTGAAAGCTTCTTCTCCATATCTTGTATTCTTTCCTCTATTTTACTCTCCATCTTCTTTTCAACATTGCTAACTTCATTCTGAATTTTCTCTTCTACTTCCTCTATTTTTCTTTCCATTTTTTCTTCAATATTACTAACTTCATTCTGAATTTTCTCTTCTACCGAATCTATTCTTCTCTCTACCGACGAGAACTTTTCTTCTAAAGTTTTCTTCATTTCTTCTTGGCCTTTATTAATCTTTTCAGTCACATCTTCTTGGCATTTGTTCATCTTTTCCGCCAACTCTTCTTGGCCTTTATTCATTTTTTCCGCCAACTCTTCTTGGCCTTTATTCATTTTTTCCGCCAACTCTTCTTGGCCTTTCGTCAATTCTGCCTTTATTCCATTAATAGCTTCTAACAGTTCTTTCAGTTGACCATCCATTGTTCTTGTTTTCGCCATAAGATCCCGACTCCTGACACCAAATGTTGCATCGTATATAGGGTTCTTTCGATCTTATGGTTAGACAACTTCAAACTCTTTTCTCTTAGAAAAGTAGAAAATAATTTATTTACAGATCTTCAGAACAACAGAGTCTTCGAAACTCACAAATATTACAAGATATTCCAAAATAACTGTTTAAATCTATCGAACAAGTACAAATATAGGTCGCAGAGACTCTTTATACAATGTCTCAACACTATATCACATTCAAAACAACGTAGATAAAACTCAATACATCAAGCAAACTTGCTTGGACAATCTCTAGTAGCTCACTCAATGACTGACTGGTAAATAATAACAACAACAGCTCGTATCGCTCTCCTTATATATAGTCTCGTAGCATGTGCTAGAAATTTCTAGAAAAACCTGGAAAACCACGGAACAACAAACAATGTATCAGTAGACCTAAGGGGGGTTACCATAAATAGGGAAGGGTTACCATCGCCAACAATCGCCAAGTTTGTCGCCAACTTGGCGATATATCGCCAAATTTGGCGACCAAATTTAGTCGCCAAAAGTGACGCCAACTTGGCGATATCTCAAATATTTCGCAAAGCTGCCATAGACATTCACTGAAAATAATAGACAAGTTTGCTTGATAACAGAGACAATGTAACAAAAACTAATATTAGTAAAGAAATGGAGCTTAATAAGATTATTTACATTATTTTACAGTACAAACACTAACTATTTACAAAATTCGTAACAGTATATATATATATATATATATCACAAAGAAAATAAACATAACGTTGTGCGAATGGTTCAACAAGTGGAATCGACTACTTATTGATCAACAAAAAGTATCTTATTCAGGGCTCCAGCGTTCTCAATGACTTCAATACAGGAAACGATCACCCATTGGTTAGATGCAATCTGCTGCTAAATACTAAAGTGGAAAGAATTAAGCTTCTGCTACACTCAAAGAAAAAGATATCATAACCACACACTAATCACTCAAAGATATCATAAATCTCCAGAAACATAAAAAAGAAATTCATTTGAAACTTAAAAACAGTTTCCAAGTACTTCAATCAACTTTGGAAGATGAGAAAGATGTTGCAATAGTGAGCACGAAACTAACCAATACCCTACAAGAAACTGCAAAGAAGATAGCTGGCGATGCACAAGTAAAACAGACAAAGAAAATAGCAGAAGAAACAAGAAGATTGATAAAAAAACGAAAAGAATTTAACTGAAGACAAATTATCCTAAATCAAGAGTTGAATATGATAAATCATGTAAAGCGGTAAGAAAGTGTGTTACAGAAGACATCAAAAAATTTAACAATGATCTTGTTAAAAAAGTTCTAGAAGATAACGAAAGTTTAAAATCAGCTAAGCGCAATTTTTGCACTGAATATAGAATTATGTAATGAATATAGAATAATATAAAATTCTTGCACTGAAGAGAGCAGATGGAACAATCAGCAAAATCAATACTGAAATTGTACACATTTTTGAAAAATTCTATAATGATCTATATAAAAGTGAAGATAAAAGGAAAATCAACCAACACGATCAACAAAAAACTTAACAGGAAATGAAGAGATAATCCCAGTGATGACAGATGAAGTTCAACAAGCCATTGGATTTATGAAAAAATGTAAATGTCCTCGGGAAGATGGAATTACAATTGATCTTCACAAAGAAGCCAGATGTACTAGAAGATTGGAATAATGCTGTGATGGTGCTACTTTACAAGAAAAGGGAGAAGAAAACATTAAAAAATACTGTCCGATCAGTTTACTATCAGTGATTTATAAAATTTTCACCATAGTTTTTACAAGACTTGAATCTGCTCTGGACTCAACTCAACCTAGAGAACAAGCAGCATTCCAAAGTGGATTCAGCACAATCGATCATATCCAAACAGTAAGATAAGGTGCCCATATTTCGTCCCTGTTGTAAAATGAAATGAAGTGAAACTAATTGAACGCGTAAATTAAGAAAATGAAAATATCGTCTGATTTTATTTATTATCTTTCGAAGAACTTTGACAAGTGTGTGAGAACGATTGAGTTCTCTGAATGTAATGAAGGAATGTGCCTTTTAGATGGAATTAAACTACATTTTTTATAATATATGGACTTTTAGATGAATTTGAACTTAGAATAAGTTTATCTCAACAGATGATTTTCGATTTTAATTCAAAGCTCCGCGCATCGCATAGATGCAACCCGCAAATGAAGACTTGCATGGTTAGTAAGTAATTTTTAAACTAACCCTATTTTCGAATTCTAACATACTGGTACCCTCGGCGGGACAGGAGTTTTGAATTTCAATTAATTTTAAATGAAAAAATGGATCTGAGTAGTTTGAAAACTCAGAGAAAAGGACTGAGAGCTGCTTTTACTCTCACGTTTAAGAAAATTGAAACTGAATTAACTAAAGAAATATGTGAAATTAAAGAACTTTCTATTCTGAAAACTCAACTGTTTGATAAATTTCAACGGATGGACACTTGTCAAAGTAAAATTTCGGAAATATTGTTACAAGATAAGGACGAAAAATTGTTTACCGAAGATTTTGAAAGTGCAGAAGAATATCGAGAAAAATATATAGAAATATGTGCACGTATTGATGAAAAGATACAGGTTTCTTCATCTCCTGGCGAAGAAGTAAAACGCAAATTTAAATTACCGGAGATCGAGCTGAAAAAGTTTAACGGCGAACCAAAGGAATTTTTATCGTTTTGGAGCCAGTTCAAGAAAATACACGAAGACGATTCTATTGCCGCTGAAGACAAGATGCAGTACCTATTCCAATGTATGGAACCGAAATCAAAAGCGGAGCGTTTAATATCAAGTTATCCAGCTACCGCGGAAAATTATCCGAAGGCTATCGATCAATTAAAACAGAGGTTTGGACGAGATGATCTTCTTGTGCAAATTTACGTTAGGGAATTATTAACCCTCGTAATGAAAAATGCCACTGCGCCTAAAATGAAAGTTGACTTAGCCTCTTTATACGATGAATTAGAAAGCAAACTTCGTGCCTTAGAAAGTTTGGGAAGAACTCAAGAGAAGTATGGAGACTTTCTCATGCCCTTGGTTGAGAGCTGCCTGCCTGAAGAAGTTCTTTTGACCTGGGAAAGAAGTCGAAATCACGATACATATTCCAGTGAGAATTCCAGGACTTTAAAAAATCTGATGGACTTTCTACGCCAAGAAGTTCAAGGAGATGAAATGGTGTTTTTAGCAAGAAAAGGTTTTGATTCTATTGTTAGAAAAAAGAACATTTTATCTGAAATTATTAGCAAACCTGATCCAGCCACCGCCTCTGCATTGGTGAGTATAGAAAATAAAGGTAAGAAAAACAATTGCATATTCTGTGATAGGTTTCACCCCTCTAATAAATGTTTTGGGGCTCAAAAATTGTCTTTAACTGATAAACAAAAGATTTTGTTAAAAAAGGGGATTTGTTTCACTTGTTTGCAAAAGGCTGGTCATCTGAGTAAGAATTGTAATATTAAAAATAAATTAAAATGTAATTATTGCCATAAACCACATTTTGAAATAATGTGTCCAGAACAAAATATAAATAATAATCAAGATGATTCTTTAAAATCTGAAAATTCTCTTTCTAATTGTAGTAGAAATAAAGTTGTGTACATGCAAACGCTTGGCGTGCGCATTCGATCGCAAGGTCGCCAAAAAGTCGTACGCGCACTGCTGGATTCAGCGAGCCAAAGTAGTTACGTAAGCGAGAGAATAACGAAATCACTGAAAATGCATCCTATAAGAAAAGAAATAATTATTCACGCGCTGTTCGGGGGGGATGAAACGGAACCTAAAAAACATGATGTGTTTTCGGTAGAAATCAGTGAATTAGATGGAAATAATGCGTTTTGTTTTGAAGCATTTTCCGAAAAAAGGATTTGCGGATTTGTACCTAAAATTAAAGATTATAGAATATTAAATGAATTAAAAAGAAATAAAATAAATCTATCTGATGATTTTTGTAAGGAATCTGAAATTGATCTTTTGGTGGGGGCTGATATGATAGGAAAATTATTGACAGGAAATTTAATTCAATTAAATTGCGATTTGACTGCCATAGAAACCAAGCTCGGTTGGACAGTGATGGGGAAACAAACGTGTGGCAAGAAACATAACGTTTTGACAACATTGTCTATGCACGTTAGAAATATTCCTTTGAATGAATTATGGGAACTTGAAACCATAGGAATTTCTGACCCCATTCAGAGTTTTGAAAAGCGGGAAAACTTTGATTTAAACGATTTTAAAGAAAAAATGAAAATTCTTCCCGATGGCAGATATGAAGTAGGGCTTCCATGGAAGTGTAATTTTAAGAATTTGCCCGACAATAAAGTTTTAGCTCGGAAGAGATATGAAAAAATGATCAATAAATTGAAATGTGGGGGATTTTTCGATGAATATCAGGAAGTATTTAAGAATTGGGAAAAAATGAATATTATTGAACGTGTTCCAGAAAATGAATTAAGTAATAAATGTCATTATTTACCGCATAGGCCCGTTATCAGGTTAGATAAGGAAACCACAAAAATACGCCCTGTATTTGATGCATCTGCTTCTGAGAAAGGGAAACCCTCGTTAAATGAATGTTTGTATAAAGGCATCAATCTTATAGAATTAATACCTGATATTCTTGATCGTTTTAGAATGTATCCTATCGGTATAACTGCAGATATAGAAAAGGCTTATTTAATGTTATCTGTTATGCCTAAAGATAGAGATTTTCTTAGATTCTATTTCCCATGTAATGAAGGACAATTGATTTATAGACATTGTAGAGTTGTATTTGGTGTCTCTTCTAGCTCTTATTTACTAAGTGCATCTATAATGCATCTTTTAGAAAATAGTCCTCCTGAATATAAGGAAACTGCTGAAAAATTAAAGTGTTCATTTTATGTAGATAATTGTGTATCAGGTGTTTCTAACATTAATGAAGCTGAAATGTTTATTGAAAATGCAAAGTTATTAATGTCTAAAGGGTGTTTCAATTTGCGTTGTTTTGAAAGCAATGTAGCTTGCAAGAATGTTGATAAATATTCTGGGGATACTTCAGTTTTGGGGATTATTTGGAATTTAGATAATGATTCTTTGAAATGTTGTTTAGATTTAGAAACATTAACGTGTGAAAGGAAAATTACTAAGAGATTAATTTTGAGCATTGTGCAAAGGATTTTTGATCCTATCGGTTTATTCTCTCCTGCTACATTGCTTCCAAAATTATTGCTACAAGACTCATGGAAACAGAAAATTCCATGGGATCGAGAATTACCTTGTAACATTGTGAGTGCTTTTTTGAAATGGTTGAAGAATATTGATGTTTTAAAAGAAGTAGCTATACCTCGATACTTAGAAATTAATGCTTCATCTGAACTTCATGTTTTTGTTGATGCGAGTAAAGGGGCATATGCAGCATGTGTCTTCGCTAGATCAATAATTGATTCCGATGTCAAGGTTACTCTTGTTAGAGCGAAGTCTAGGGTTGCTCCTCTCAAAACTTTGAGCATGCCGCGTTTAGAGTTAATGGCTTGTTGTATAGGTACTCGACTTGCGAGTTCTATCATCAAGGCAATAAATATGCCAGGTCTGAAAATCACATTCTGGTCAGATTCTACTACCGCAATTTGGTGGATAAAGGAACATGGGAATTGGTCGGTTTTCGTGAGCAACAGAGTCAAAGAAATTCGACAGATGTCCAATATAGAGTCATGGAAGCACGTTCCAGGAAATTTGAATATAGCTGATATACTTTCACGTGGATGTTCTCCGCAGAAAATGCTTGATTCGCGATGGTGGGAAGGTCCTAAGTGGTTAAAAGAAAATCCTGAATGTTGGCCAATTGGCGCGATTGACTGTCAGCCAAAAGATGTTGATTTAGAAAGAAAAAAGATCGAAATTACGAATATTGATCTAGCTAAAGACACACCCCTTTGGCTCTTAGATAATATATCTAATTATGATAAGATGATAAGAATATTTGCTTGGATTCTGAGATTTGTAAATAATTGCCGAAATGTTTCTAATAAGTGTAAATATTCTAATCTTACTCAAAATGAAATTGAAAATTCTGAAAAATATCTAATCCGTTTAGTTCAGAGCTGTTATTTCTATAATAAAAGGTCATTAAATGATATTGTAACATTCACAGATGATAATGGAATTTTAAGAGTTAAAACTAAAATAACTGAAAGAAATGACCGAGAATCATTTTTGTATCCAATATTGTTACCAGGCAAATGTGAATTTACTAAATTATTGATTAGATCAGTACACCAAAAGAATTGTCATGCAGGTATAAGAACAATGCAATCTTTAATAAGAGAAAGATTTTGGATAATTAGAGCTAGAAGAACTATTAAAAATGTATTGTACGACTGTATTGCATGTAAACGTTTTAAGGTAAAGTCTTTGTCAAGCGAACCAACACCTTTGCCACCAGATCGCGTTACAGATTGTGCTGTCTTTGAAATTATTGGAGTAGACTTAGCCGGGCCGTTATTTCTAAAAAATGGCGAGAAAGTTTGGATAGCATTGTTTACTTGTGCCGTTTATCGCGCGATTCACCTTGAACTAGTCAATTCGCTATCTTCTGATGCTTTCCTGCTAGCACTTAGACGTTTTATAGCTAGACGCGGTAGGCCCAGCACTATTTATTGTGATAATGGAACAAACTTTAGGGGGGCTTCCAATGAACTTTCAAAATTAAATTGGGATAAAATTTTAAAAGAAACCATGACGCATAAAATTGTTTGGAAATTTATACCTCCCACCGCAGCTTGGTGGGGAGGCTGGTGGGAAAGGTTAGTTCGCATTGTAAAAGAATTGTTAGTACGTACTTTAGGTAGATCTGTATTGACTTATGAAGAATTGAATACACTTATATGTGATTGTGAATCTGTGATTAACTGCAGACCTCTAACCTATATCTCAGAGGACCCACTGGAGCTAGTACCTCTCACACCCGCTATGTTTCTTACTGAAAACCGAAGTTTCAGCAATTCGGATATTATCGAATTAGATTCTCAAAGTTTAAGGAGAAGGTTGAATTACAGAGCTAAACTTCTTACCGATTTTAGGCAACGTTTTAGAAAAGAATACCTCAGCGAATTAGTTCAAAAACATACTAAAAAATATACACGTGAACCGCGAGTGGGAGAAATAGTCTTAGTTGGGGATGATAACAAAAAACGTTTATTTTGGCCTTTAGCAAAGGTGATTCATTTAATTCCAGGACGGGATGGTAAAGTTCGTGGTGTTAAGTTGAAAACTCAGCACGGCACGGTTTTACGTCCGGTGCAGCGCATCTTTCCTTTGGAAATATATTCGAATGAAATAATTGAAATTGCATCCAAACCGTCGGGTGAAGAGAAAACTAGTTCCAGTGAGCATGATGATCATGAAAATGTGTCTTCTCCTGATAGTGTCATACTTAAGAAATATACCTCTTCTGGAAGATGTGTAAAAGCTCCAAAGAGGTTGGATCTTTTTAATAATAATTGTTATGTATTTGAAACTCTCCCCAAGTTTCAAAGGGGGGAGGATGTTGTAAAATGAAATGAAGTGAAACTAATTGAACGCGTAAATTAAGAAAATGAAAATATCGTCTGATTTTATTTATTATCTTTCGAAGAACTTTGACAAGTGTGTGAGAACGATTGAGTTCTCTGAATGTAATGAAGGAATGTGCCTTTTAGATGGAATTAAACTACATTTTTTATAATATATGGACTTTTAGATGAATTTGAACTTAGAATAAGTTTATCTCAACAGATGATTTTCGATTTTAATTCAAAGCTCCGCGCATCGCATAGATGCAACCCGCAAATGAAGACTTGCATGGTTAGTAAGTAATTTTTAAACTAACCCTATTTTCGAATTCTAACAGTCCCCATTCATTTCTACGCGTTTCTGAAAGTGGCGCCACTGATCACGCAAAGCAAAATGAGCAGAGGATAAAAGAATTCAGAATTGAAATTTTCACTCGCCAAGATGAATCCGTGCGTTATTAATGTCGAAATTCCTATTTTTAGAATATCTAAGTTCTTGCTACGTCATTTGTAGAACGATATTTACTTTACTGTGAGTATTTATTTCTTATTCATTGCATGTATTCTACGTAAGTAAGATGTTAACAGTACCATATAGTGAGTTTTACAATGTTCAGTTTATTTTACAAGAATTGAAACATCCTCATATTGGAAAGTAGCGTTATTCCAATTTCGTCCCCCTTTCAGTTCTTATTTTCCTACCGGGGATGAAATTAGGAACGCTTTTCAGCGCTCTCAACCATCATCTGATCAACCATCGTCAAGCGGTCAAGTTCAGCAAAGCATTTCTCTCATCAGCCCTAAAAAGATCAGAGAAGTGTCACTGATCACACAGCAACTTCTACTCGAGGAATTTCAGCAACATTGATCACTAAATCTCCGCATTAAAACAAAGTGAAAAATTCCCAGACTTAGAAAAACGCTGAAAACGAACTTCTGACAAGTTCTACAATTTCAAATAATTTCGAAAATTGCCTCCCTCCGGCCGGGGGGAAGGAAATTGGGGTGTGGAAAGAAAGGTTCATAATATGAAAGAGAGTTCCGTGGTCTTTCCGATGATACGTCACATGATGGGCCCTAAATAAGTTCGATCCCCACTTTAACCAACTTGGGGGTTGAAATTATAAAATCACTGAAACACGACTTTAATATTTTTTAATAGATTTATTTTCTGCCGTTTCACACTTCTACTCAAAACGACTGTTGAGATGTGCCAAATGTTCTAAATTGTTTGACCCCCTCTTTTTAAATCTCCTTAGGGGGCAATTTCAAAAATCACTGAAATACGTGTTTATTTATTTATTTATTTTGTAGATTTATTTTTTGCAGTTTCACGCTGCTACTTTAAATGGCTACTGAGATATAGGAAAATATTCCAGAATTTAAGACCCTCGTTTGCTTCCCGTTAGAGGAGAAATTTTCAAAAATCTCAACTTAGCGCACGCTTACATGATAATAAATATATTTTTCCAAATTTTCATGTTTCTGCGTTCAGTCATTTGGGCTGTGCGATTATTATCAGTCAGTAAGGACAATTTGTTTTATATATGTATAGATGTTTGTCTTAATAACTATTTTTTAAAATAAAAATTGGAAAATCATATTTTTTATAACAAATCGCAAAATAAAACAGGCCAAATAGCCATAGGTGGTCTAAGGGTTGTACTTTTTTTTAATTTTACATCGATATCAGAAGAAACTTTGTTATCGCCTTTTTAGAACTTTTAAAGAAAATTTGTAATAAGGTGACATATAGTGACCCTAAACATAGGGTACCTTTGTTTCTCCATTTTTTTTCCTTGCATTACTTCTCATATGCATTTGAATCCGCTTTCTTGTTGAAAGAAATCATTAAAACGATACATCTGAATTTTTACTTTGGTTCCGAATTCAAACAATAAAAAAAGTTTTGTACAAAATCATATTTGAAATGTGCCAAGTAACAACGGTTTATGGTAGTAAATTCATGTGCACAATCAAAACAAAAAATCATACAAAATTATAAGTATCTAGTATTGGGTGAATAAATAAAGTGCTTAGAAAATATATCCATAAATTATTGTAGTAAGCAAAATACCGTACAAATAGTAAAACTATGTTGCTTACGCTTAAGAGAGATATGAAACATGTTTATTTTTCATCTTAAGAACAATT
This sequence comes from Maratus speculifer, assembly GCA_964019185.1. Classification (NCBI taxonomy): domain Eukaryota; kingdom Metazoa; phylum Arthropoda; class Arachnida; order Araneae; family Salticidae; genus Maratus; species Maratus speculifer. The sequence continues at coordinate 90,993,393 of OZ025300.1, read as the reverse complement.
CCAGAACATTTCGAGCTTATTTGGTTATTAAAGGAATAAATATTTCCAAACATTAGCAAGAAAATCCCGCATTCATAGACTTATTTAGTTATTAATGGACTAAATATTTGCAAACATATGCAGGAAGATGTCTACATTCGTAGGTTTAGAAATCGTAACTAGATTATCGCATATGGATAAATATTTTTTATATACATTACTTAAGTAGACAGGATGCGCTTATTATATTATTAAACGATATTTTCAATCAATAAGGAAGCTTTTTGTAGTAGTTGGATTTCCTGAATGGAAAGTCGTAAAATGAAGTTTGTGTTACAAAGTTGGGTTACAGGCCTTGTTGGAAGAAATATTTGTAAATTATCTCAATAGCAAATATGCATTTATGGTTAATATTTCTTTTTATTATATCTATTAGAAAAAGCTATTCTTATGTGTTTTAAGTGTTTTGTACTAACTGCAAAAATTAATGCAACTTTTAGTATGAGTTGTTTTTAATATCCGTTTAAGACTCATATATTTACCGTTTAATAATTGTAATTCATTTCAAGCGCACTTATATTTTATTTAAATTATGACAGAATTTTTTTTAAAAATTATGTAAACAATAAAAAATAGAATTAACATAAATACTTGATACAACTGGAATGGGGGATACTACATTCCCAGCACGGACTGTAAATACAGTCAGTGAGTTATTATGAATATCATCAGTTATTAAAAACATTTAATTGAATTAAAATATTTTCTGCAAAATTATTTGAGAAATCATTCAGAAATCTTGAAACTAGAAAAAGAATCAATGAGACTAAAGATCTTTTTCTGTTCAACGTTTAAAATGAAAAGAAGATATTATTGTACTAAGGAAAAATATTTCATATCAGAAAAAAAATTCTTTTATTTTATTGAATTTCCTGAACAAAAATGCAGTTATTTAATTTTACTCGTAGTTTTCTTTGACTTTCGTACTCGCATTATTTTCTTCTCTAACTTGTCTACACTTTTTTAAAATCCGACCGCATGTATCTATGTATGTATTTGACGCTATCTCCTCCGATCCCGGAAACGGAGAAACGTCGCACTTGTTTTGAATTGAAGGGAAAAAATCCCGGGATCTCGAGTTCCCCATTCGTCTGTCTGTCAGTCCATCCGTCTGTCCGCATAATAACAACTCAAAAACTACCCAACCGAATCGTTTGAAACTTAAAATATATAATTCTTGGATAATTTTGTCAAGTCATTTCAAATTTTATGAAAATCGGATGCATAGTTCAATTACAGGGACAATCAAAAGGATTCCGTTACATTACGGTCCATTGGGAAAAAAGTTTCAAGTGCATTTCAAGTTAATGATGCTACACTCTTTCGAACATAATAAAGTTGATATGCATCTATGATGTATGTACTATAATATACATTCTGCACAATCTGTGGTGCAAATAATATTTCTTATTGATTTACAGTACCACACAAAAGTATTCCATTGCATACTTATATATTGAGACAGGTATGCATTTTAATAGTATTAAACTATTTATTAATAACAATTAAACTATTTTATGCCCGTCTGTCCGTGTAAACCGACCAGCGTAGCGGGCAAAGGCCGCCTTTTGCTTTTAAAATCTATATTTATCTAATAATGCATATAACTGAAAAAAATTGAATATTCATTGCTATTCTTTTTATTTATTTACTTCTTTTTATTTCCTTTATACTAATATTTTACGATAGAAGTTTCAGATGAATGATTAAAAAAATTAAATTGCATTATTGATTATAAGCACACATCAGTGCTGACTGCTCTTTTAATATTTTTAAAGTGGCAGTTTGTTTTTTAAAATGCGGTTTAAGTGGTCTCAGCCCAGTAGCCAAAGAATAGTGGGCCAATATTAGCACATTGGCGCAATATTAGCATGAAATATTGCTTCAATATTGGGATGTTTAAATTTTGCCCTTATTTAGTCAATATTTGTAGCCAATATTATGCAAATATTGGGGTTTTATTGGAAATATTGCGAATAAAACGACAATATTGGTTAAATATTGGGGTTTCATTGGAAATATTTCCAATGTAAGGCCAATATTTGTACAATATTGGGAATTCATTGGAAATGTTTTCAATGTAACGCCAACATTTTTACAATATGGGGAATTCATTGGATATATTTCCAATGAATTGCCGATATTTAACCAATATTGGCGTTTTATTGGCAATATTTCCACTAAATGAAATATTTGTGCAACGTTGGACCAATATTGGTTTTTTACTAGGACGTTTTACTCTATACTTGGTGGTGCAATTTAGCAACTTGTCACATTTAATTTTTTTGTCAGTCCCTATGAAACAAAAACGCATAAATTTTTTAAAATAGACAACTTAATATCGCTTCTATTTAAAATAATTTGGCTAATATACGATATTGAATTTTTTGTTTGTTTCTTTTTTCTGTTTAATTTTGATAAAAGAAATTTAAGTTGTTCTTTGATTGTGCGCAACTTTTCTCAAAAACTAATAAAGTAAGTGAAGAAAAGTGCTGGTCGCCAAATCCTGTGAGGCTTTCGTCTTTTCACGCCAAATATTCAAAAGTATTTTATTTTTTTACAGGTTCTCTATTTTAATTCCGACGCTAAATTTGATTAATACTTTATTACATATATACGTAGTATAATTAATATTTTTTTTTTCAAAAATTTCTGAGTGTGCCCAGTATGCAGACTTTCCTTGTAAGAGAAAAAGAATGAAAAAAAATTGTGCGTCCAGCGTAAATTATGCACACTTTCCAACATATTCATAATACAGTAGCAAAACTTTACAATTTATTAATGTAGTATATTATGTATAAATAAACAGTTTAAAAAACCCATAAAGCATTTGAATTCCTGTCGTTGCTGTCAGTAATCGGAAAAATATCATTCTTTTTCTTTTTTTTTCTACAGACCTGAATATGTCTTATACCTTTTTATGTATATTATATAATATACTAAAAGTTAGTGAATTAAAACGAAATAGCACCGTTGAAAACTTCCATTCATGAATTTCCGATTTACTAGGGAAATGTTGTGCAGCACTGTATATGATCTATAGAATTTATCTACGCCAATTAATACTTTTAAAATTATTTCTATTTAAAAACGCTAAGTACAACTGAAAACGTACTATATAAGTATAAAATAAGTATATATAATATATATATATAATAATATAAAATATAATAATTTAAGTATAAAATATTACAATATTATTAAAATATTACATAAACAAATTTCCCCATAGACCGTAATGTAACAAAATTCTTTAGGGTTTCTCTGTTAATGAACGGTAAATGCTATACACGTCATCTGTAATACCAAACATGGTATAGAGTTATCCGATAACATCTATCAATTTCAGGGTAATCAGATTATATTTAAGCGAGTGGAACGGACACAGACAGACAGACAAACTGAATTCATAAATTTTTTTGAACTTTGTTCAAAAGAGTAACTAATTGGATATGCCAATCCCAAAACTTTCTTCTATTTCAAACATACATTTTAATATTTCAAAAAGTAGTAACACAAGTTAATACTCTCATATTATCAATTCAATACTATACAAACTTTGATTTTGATTGAAATCTTAAATTTCTAATTCAGTCAATTAATTGGTGTAAAAACGAGTTAATGTGGATAATGATGTTTATTAAAATCAATAGTTTTCCCTTATTCTGCTATTATCAGCTGTTTGCAAATAGCCGGCTTAGCATTACGGGAGTTCCGTTCTTTGCAAGAGACAATAGAAGGGCGAAGAATCGAGAAAATGTTACAAAAAGCGCTATCACAGTGCTACTTTCCCACGGAATATTTCGAAATTCCAGGAAAATCAATTGGTCATAACTAAAAACATACACAAAAAAGGGTTCGATTCTGTACCACCTAAACAAAGCAGTGTATTATTACTATTATTCAAAGATTACTATTTATTATATACTGATTGTTTATATGCTGACTGTATTATATTGGATGAAAGGAAAATTGTGTCGAAAGTATATGTGTAAATTGTCAAATAATGTAACTGTTTAAAAATATTTATTTATGAAACGATAACAAAAAAAGAAAGAAAACCCATGGAATATCTGTATAATGTGTAAATATACGTCTGTTTTCTTTTTTATTTCCTGAACTCCAGAAATTTACTATACATGCCGGACTATACAAACAAGACATACTGGAATAAATATTTGCAAGCATTTACTGGAGAATATGATACTATTCAGAGGCTTAGAAATTGGAATAGAGTAATCCCGTGTGACTAAAATACTTTTTATGCATACTGTTTAGGAAGATAATGGAATCCTATTATGGAAATGGGAGACATTTTAGATGAGAAAAAAGGCTTATAGTAGAAATTGAATGTTCTAAACGGAAATAGGGAGAATATATATATTACGGTCCATCTTATTACTCGGTTATTATTAATAGTAACTGGTTATTATTAATAATTACCAATCAAGGTAGGTAAATACAATAAATTCTAACTTGTTTATCTTAAGATGTTTATTTTGTATGCATTTTTTCTAAATTTATATTGTTGAAAGTTTGCATTTCAAAGTTGTATAATTTATTTTTTGAATATTTCAGAGTTTAAATTTTTTATCTAATTCACTCAGAAATTATAAAAATAATTATTTTAAACTGTTTAGTCTTTTGCGTCTTATTATTAGAACACTTCTTTTAAATGAGTATTATTGTTTCTTAACAATTATTTTTGTTATTAGATTCAAACAGTAATGATAGTACATATTTTTGTAAAGTATATGCATGTTACCAAGCTTAATTAAGCATACTGATAGAACTTTATTGATAATTATTAATAATAACAGGTAAATTCAATTAATATGCAACATTTATAAAGTTTACCAAAAGATGTAGCTATTAATATTACTAACTGGTTAATATTAATAATTATCCAATTTATCAAATTAACCGTAACGTATACATATAGCTACAAAAATAGTTTTAAAGAATGGTTGTAATTTCTGTAAAACAAACATGTTATTTTGGTTAATATATTATTTTTATTCTGCATAACATAGCAGCTAATGTCTGAGATAATCTTCAAATATATTATAAATGTTATTTTATTTAAAATATAGAACAAGTTTTGAAAATTATAACTTTTTACAATTATAGCTTTTTTTTTTAAGATTCACAAATTTTTTATTAAATGTTTATATATACGTTTTACAGTCTTGGTCAAAATTATATGATAATAGAAAAATAACTAGTCGTTGGGGGACCACCGTGATGCTTACCCATCATGGATACACATAATACAAAATATGAAAATAAAACGCAGGTAAACTATTTATAAAATGCATCGTAATTCCAAAATAAAATTTAAACGCATACTTAAATAGTTTTAATATACATAGTAATGCTCTATTAGTGAATTGCTGATGAGCCGATTTCGACAAATTACATAATTACGCCAAAATATTCAAGTAGCATGCATTAATGTGCATTATATAATACGCATATGTTAATATTCATATACGAAATATGCATTTCGTAAAAGAAACATCCTCATAACGCCAAAAATAATTATCATATTAACTAATAATTTATTGAGTCGGATTAAGCGTCTCATTTTCAATTAATATACATGTTTGAATTGAAATTTGAATGAAATACAGGGTCATGAAAAATCGAAGAATGTGGAAAACAGGGTTACACATATCTCGGCAACTAATAATCCGATCGACTTCGTTCTTTATGCAAAATTTGTGTTATTTTATTAACTTTTACGTCCACTTCTTAAAATAAAATATTTCAAAAATTTTTGTATAGCTTTCATCAGAACGAATTTTTCGAGAGTCCGAAAAAATAGTTCCGGATAATCTAGGTTATTGATATTCAATAGGCTTCGTTCCATTCTTACATACTAAGAACATACAAAATTTCAAGTCTCTATCTCAATTTGTTCGGGAGATAGAGCGGTTACAGACAGACATACAGATAGACAGACACACAGACGGACGGACGGCAAAATTTCTTTTTAAAAAAATATGTTTTTCGGAATCTCCAGTATCTGAAACGTGTAAATCCGTCAAAAGAATTTCGATTTTCAAAACGATTGCAATACTTACCCTATACTACGTATGATGGGTAAGTAATACAGGTAAATCAGCCTAGCAGTTCGTTTAAAGTGCTATATTTAATATTGTTTGAATATATATTACGTTACTTACGGGCCAAAAAAAAAAAAATCATGCCCTTTTTTCTTTTGCTTTTTTTTTTAAATCTTGTATCACTTTAGTTCGGTCTCTTTCTCGTTACACACGCCTACAAGAGTCAGATGGTCTATTGAAAGTCTTTATTAGGGTGGATCTAAATGCAGTGCTTCATATGCATTACTTATAAAGAACTTAGTTATAGATATTCACTTATAGACGTCCACTGATGGCTTTTAGTACTTCGTATGCCCATGTTTAGGAGCTATGACTGCCTTTTCACGTCATGGAATCTCTTGGATGTACTTCTGAATAAGACATTCCATTTCATCACTATGATGCCATACATGCAATGACTTTTGGAACTAAATTTTTCGAATTTCGAAATTTCAGAAATTAAAAGTCCAAAAATCGGTAAAATATGGCTCTGTAAGCCGAAAACCTGTTCGCTGCAAATAATATAAAGCAAGAAAAACTTCAAGTCAAGCATTCTTTGCAGTCAGAACACAATCTTTTTAAAATATTCATCATTCGAAACTTCTGTATAACAGCTTACCTAATAAAAAAAACGTTTACCTCATAATTTTATCGATCTTTGTTTTTAAGAAATTTTATTTTGAAATCGGGGTCTTATTTGCTGGACACCCTGTATGGTGAGTATAAATTTCAAATGACTTATGAGACTATTTTAATCCTTTTTTTTTATGGATAAGTTTTAAGTTGAAACTTAAAAATAATTTATTAATGGAACATTTCTTTCACAAATTAATTATTTTTAAAAAAAGTAAGTAATATATAAATAAATACATTGCACATAACCTTTTTATATGAAATCAGCAAACAATTTAGTCAAATGATAGATATAAAAACTATTTTGTACTATTCATCTTTTTAGATTATTTAATTTGTAAGTCGGTTATGTATTATTCATACAAATCTAAATTAAAAAAAATCTTTTAGAGATATTTTTTATACAAATAGGACTTAGTGCTCTTCAAATAACACAAAAGTGCTGGAAAATTCTAGGCAAAATTATTAAGATAACTCGTTTATCGTCTAAATGAACTACCCTTCATAAACATTAGAGGAAAAAGCAAGCCTACCATTATTACTTTGGTTTAATCTATTGCAGGTATGCATCCTTATATATATTATAAATGTGAAAGTGTGTCCGAAAATTGGAATGAACTTGGCATCAAAACGGATGGATTAATGTCTTTGAACCTTTGCATATAGATAAGTTGAAGCCCGGAAATGAACATAGGCTAATTTTTAATTGATATATTCAAATATTTTTCTTAATATTCCAAAATTTCATTATTTTTCATACAGAATTTTTTCTGTATGAAATTTTTTTATCGGAAAAAATAATTTTTTATTTTTTCCGATAAAAAAATGACCATTTTTTTTTCTTGTTGCCAAGACAATGAAAATGTGGAATAATTTCTCCTCGGCAATTAATTTTCAGTTGAACAGTTTCCACGTGAAAAATTAAAAAAAAATAATTGTAATTTAAGAAATTACCCCAACCATTTGAAAAATGTTTCACTCGATACATTCATCTATCATTTTAAGCTAAATACCAGTTGTTTTATTGTGTATTATCCGTGCCACTGCTATAAATGACTTTATACATGCTGCAATTTGAAGGTACGGTTCGTTTAAGTTATATCACTCTATTGTCGCCAAGCATAAAAGTTGGCGACGAAAGAAACATTTCAAACTATTTAACATTGTTGGTGCAAAAGTAATCATTATTAAAATACAGCTTTGGCATATACTGTTATACTTGTAAGACTTTGGCATATATTGTTTGATTTTACAGAGCAGAATTTTGGTGATGGAGGTTTTAAACCAAAATCGATCGCAGCACATGCATCTGTGAATGGGTCCATCAGACATCGAATCAAAAAAGTTTTTTCCCAGTTTTTCCCAAGCCGATTGCTTTTTAGTTTTCTTTTTAGGTGGTGGAAAATCAAGAGTAATAGCTATAACATTTTCCGGCTTGTTAGAATCACTATTGGCACTCAAATTTTCCTGGTTAGAACCGACCGATAGTAAAACGCCATGGCTAGTGGATTGGTCGCCCTGGCGACATGATGTTTTACAATTAATCGGTTCGGCATTAAATTGCTTCCTTTTTCGTGATCGCCTTTCAACACGTAATTGGTTTTCAGCGGCTCAATAATCTTTTGATTTTATCATTTTCTGCATTGAAAGACGTTTTTGCGCCAAACCAAATACAGTATTACTCAGTTATCCCGTCGACCAATTTCGCCAAATGATACGAATCGCCAAACTAATAAGCAACTTATACATGTTGACTGTGTTTAATATCATTGAATGCGATATTCACGTTCATTCATTTCTTTGGCTTCGGCTTTTTCCGTATCTGTTAATTTCCGTCTACCCATTTTTAAATTTGTTAGTTTTCTCCTTTATTACAATGATTTTAACCATTTTAATTTACTATTCAAATAAAAATTCTTCTAAAAGTAAAGAATTTAATTTAAATTCAAATAAAAACTCTTCTAAAAGTAAAGAAATTAATTTAAATTCAAAAGTGACCACATCATCTAAACATGGTAACATCATCTAAAAGTGGTAACATCATCGGGTCCATTCTCCCGAAAACAACAACCATTTTTCAAATGGTTAATAAAAAAATTCAAAGAAAAATAAATATGACGTCATAGTTGAATAAAAGAAGTATTTTATTATATAAAATGCATGAATATCGGTAACGTTAATAAGAGGTTTTCTGTGAAAAATGGCGACAGAATGAGAAAATAAAGTGAACGAGAAAGAATTTAATTATTAATAAAATATTTGATTTGGAAATATACGACGGCATAAGTTAAATAACGTAGGAATTTTGTGGTATTTGTTAAAAATACAAGAGGCTTGTATATATGTAGCTGATAAAAATTGGTAAATAATGACATCACATTTAAAATAAAAGAAAAATATTTTTTAAGCAATACTGATTAACAAGTTTGAATATAATTTACATACAAATGAAAGTTTTCATTCAAAGTTCACGTTATGATTCTCAGTTTTTTACTTGGAAAAAGGGAAACAAAATTGATTAATGTATATTTTTGACGCTATTATAACGGATATGTTTTGATGTTGAAATAAAAGTATGGTATTAATTTTTATTAGTTAAAGAAAATTTTTATCAATATTTCATCCTTCATCATGTGCGCACTGTTAAAGTTTTAAATTTCAGTTTGAAATTTTAAAGAAAAACTTTTGAAAAGCAAATGAATAGGAAATCTGAATAATATTAATAGTAAAAATATCAATATCAGAAATGATGTAATGATCAGCAAGAAATATGTATTTTTATTCTTAAAAAGTAAAAAATTAACTAGATTACCTAAATAAAACAATTTTTTGCGAATGTTAATTCTTACATCATTCTTTTCAAGGACAAACATTTCTTTATTTTTAAAAGAAATTTGCATTTTTGCTCAAATATAAAATACAATATGATTGCGTTGTCAATTTAACACCCAATCTAGAAATTAATGTTTTTGGGAGCTCGAACTTTATTGAAACGACATTCGTAAATCGTCGTTTGGCAGCTTAATTTTTATTCTACATTTCTTTTAGCTTTAAAAGAGTAAAATATGCATTGACATTTTAAAAATTAACTACTTCTTAATGTCATTTTTTACGGAGTGTGATTTATTGAGATAAACAGATTAGTTTTTAATATAATGTTTAACTGAATTTAAAATGCTGTAACTTAAAGAAAAGAATGCCAAGTGTAATGTATTCTCACTCCATATATCAACCTCCATATGTTTTATATTTATTGTTCAACTCAACTTGATATAATATTTATTTATGTAACTTACTTATGTGAATCTGGCAATTTCCACGGTTGTTAAAATTGTAATAAAGATGCTGTGAATACGCAACTTTTGTGTCTATTTTATTTATCTTAATGGATTCGTATGAATTACTTAATTATGTATAGTAAAGACACTACAAATGTGGCGACGAGTCAACATTTTTAATTAGACAGCATTATTTTTCGGAAAAAGTTCTGATATTTCATTATATTTTAATTCTCAACTTGAGATATTTTTGTTCACTGTGTGGTTTCATAATGGCACAGGATCCGACCAATGTGACTGTAGTAAATACTGGCATTGTTGCAAACATCAACCAGTATAATTTACATGATGACTGGAATATTTTTATTGAAAGATTGGAGCAATATTTCTTGGCTAACAGGGTGGAAGAGGAACGCAAAGTGCCGGTTCTTTTGACGACGGTCAGCGAAGCTGTTTACAAGATTCTGAAAAATTTGTGCCATCCTGTTACACCATCGTTAAAAACATTTGCTGATTTAAAAAAACTTTTAACCGAACAATTTCAACCTGCTGTTTCAGTGTACCGCAAAAGAATCATATTTGACTCATTAAGGCAGTCTCAAGAATCTGTGAGAGAGTGGTACGTGAAAGTAAAGACGCAAGCGGCAGAATGCGAGTTTGAAACTAGCCTGGAAGACAGAGTTCGCGACAAATTTGTGACCGGAATGAAACCTGGGCCTATTCTCGATCGACTGTGCGAAGAAAAACTCACCACCACATTGGCTAATTTGCTGGACATTGCTCAAAGCAAGGAAGTACTTCTTCAAGAAGCTAGGCTGCAGGAAGTAAACAGACTGCAAGGCAAATCTCCAAAAGAGAGGATGACACAGCCTACCAAAAAGTTCCCCAAAGTTCACTCGAAAGTCAATCATAAAAGAGACGATAATTTAAAGTGCTTTCACTGTGGTAAAACTAACCATGATTTTAAAAAGTGTAAATGTAAAGACTTTAAGTGCAACGCGTGTAATCGAAAAGGGCACATAGCTAAGGTATGTAAATCTAAAGTTACTGTAAATTCAGTAGATGATGGTTTTGATTATATAGATATGTATAGTATGGATATCTCTTATGTAAATCCTTTATTTTTAAATGTTAAATTAGAGGGAAAAGAAGTTAAAATGGAAGTGGATACGGGGGCAGGTGTTTCGTGTATTCCCTTTTCATTTTATAAGAAAAATTTGAGAAATATAGGATTAGAAAATACAAATATTAAGTTAAAATCTTATGGGGGACATATTGTAATACCTGTTGGGCAAATTAATGTTACTATGGATCTTAATGGGATTTCAAAAGTAGTTAACATGATTGTGGTGAAAGAGTCTGAAAAATTATTATTGGGACGAAATGTTTTAAATGATTTTGGATTAAATATTATAGTAGGAAACACTAATGTGAACAGGGTTTCTATAGCGGAAGGCAATTTGGACTTACAATCCTTATTAACAGAATACTCTGAGTTATTTAAAGATGAATTGGGTACTTATAAAGTAGAGAAAATACATTTGCAAGTTGAGGGTAATATAAAGCCTATTTTCCATAATCCACGACCAATTCCTTTTGCTTTTAAAGACAAAGTTAAGTCAGAGTTAGATAACTTAGAAAAAAAGGGAGTAATTACAAAAGTGGATAATTCTCAGTGGGGCACACCTCTTGTTCCTGTAATGAAACCTAATGGTAAAGACATTAGGGTTTGTGCAAATTATAAAATCACTGTGAATAAATATTTGAAGGATGATAACCATCCTCTGCCTAGGATTGAAGAACTTTTCTCAGCGTTACAGGGAGGACAAAGTTTTAGTAAATTAGATTTATCTAATGCATATAATCAGTTAGTTTTAGATGATTCAACTAGAGAATTATTAGCATGGAGCACACCTTATGGTATTTATTTAGTAAACCGCTTACCTTTCGGAACTAAGCCAGCTTGTGCTATTTTCCAAAGAATAATTGAGAAAACTTTACAAGGAATTGGGGGAACAGTTAATTTGTTAGATGATATTTTGGTCACTGGTAGTAATGAACAAGAGCATTTAAAGAATTTAAAAGCAGTTTTGGAGAGATTACAGACTGCTGGGTTTCGTGTTAATTTAAAGAAGTGTGAATTTTTCAAAGACAGCATTAAATATCTAGGACACACTATCAGTAAAAATGGTTTGCAAAAAGATAATACTAAAGTTAAAGCAATTTTGAATTTTCCTAAACCACGTAATGTTAATGATGTTCGAATATTTTGTGGGATGGTTAATTATTATTCAAAATTTATTCCAGATTTATCACCAAAAATGAAACCTTTGTATGATTTGTTACAAAAAGATGTAGATTTCAAATGGTCTACCAAATGTCAACAAGCCTTTGAAAATGCTAAGAGAGAATTAACATCAGACCGAGTTCTGATTCATTTTGATAGGTCTAAACCTTTAAGATTATCATGTGATGCTAGTCAAAATGGGATAGGGGCTGTATTATCACATGTATTGGACGACAAATCTGACAGACCAATTTGTTTTATATCCCGAGTTTTTAGTCCAGCGGAGAAAAATTATTCAATGATACATAAGGAAGCTTTAGCCATTTATTGGGCATGTCAAAAGCTTTATCAGTATCTGGTAGGGACTAAATTTGAATTGGTAAGTGATCATAAACCACTATTAGCTTTATTTGGAGAAAACCGTACTTTACCACCCATGGTGGCAGGACGGCTCCAAAGGTGGTCGCTATTTTTATCAGGGTTAAACTATACTTTTCGACATATAAAAGGTAACCTAAACACACAAGCAGATGCTTTATCCAGATATCCAGTATTCGATAACAAGTTGGTAGAACCCGAAGAATATGATTATGTCCATTTTATCGAAAATGATGTTCCGATTGATTTGTTTAAAGTTCGATCTGAAACTAGAAGAGACCCAATTTTAGGAAAATTGTTTAATTATATAACGTATGGATTCCCTAAAAATGTTACTGATGGTGAGATTAAAAAGTATTTTAGTCGTAAAGATGAATTAAATGTGGATAAGGGTGTAATAATGTGGGGCTATCGTGTTGTGATCCCAACAAAGTATAGAAAACAGCTGCTTAATGAACTTCATAGTACTCATGAAGGTATAGTTAAAATGAAATGTAATGCTAGGGCTTATTTTTGGTGGCCTGGGTTAGATTCGGAAATTGAGGACTTTGTCAAAAGTTGTAGCGTTTGTTCTGAATCTAGACCAGAGCCTAAGAAATGCAAAATCATTTCAGGGAGCAAAGCTAATTACCCGTTTGAAAGAGTCCATGCAGATTTTTTAGGTCCTATAAAGGGGAAAATGATTTTAATAATTGTAGATGCGTATTCTAAATGGGTCGAAGCATTTGTTATGAAGAATATGGAGGCTAAAACATGCGTGGAAAAGTTTAGGGAGTGTTTTGCTCGTTTCGGTTTGCCTAAGATTGTGGAAACTGATAATGGAAGACAGTTTGAATCAGGAGAATTGATTAATTTCTTGCAAATGAATGGGGTAAAATTTCTAACATCTCCACCATTTCATCCGGCTACTAATGGACTTGCTGAGAATGCTGTGAAAAACTTTAAACTTGGCTTAGGTAAATTATTAAAATCACCAACTAATAGCAATGTAAGCTTTGAAACTTTAATGAATAGGTACCTTTTCCACTATAGAAATTCAGTTCACATGACAACAGGGGTTACACCCACTAGTTTAATTTTTAAAAATAAAGTTAGAACTAGATTAGATTTGTTGAAAGATACAAATAAATCGGGTATGGTGGTTACTAAGGGTACCAGAGAGGAAGTATTCAAAGAAGGGGATAGAGTATTGTGTAGAGATTACCGAAATCCAAACAAGAAGGGTTGGGTTCATTGCACAATAGATGAAGTGTTGGGTGATAGAATATATATGTGTAAACTAATTAATGAGGATTTAATTTGGAAAAGACATTTGGATCAAATTATTGCAGATAAAAGTACTTATGATTCTGAAAGTTATATTAATAGAAAGGACAGTAACAACTTCAGTTCAAATTTTGATACTACTAATTTTAATAACAGAAGAGTTATGGATAATGTTGATAACCAGTTTAGAGATAATGAACTTCCATATCCAAATACGGATGTTGATGTACCATCAGACGAACCTCAAAATGATACTGCAATTACTGATCAAAATATATCATTAAAACCAACAATCTCTCATCCAAATGAATTAAAATGTAATAGAGACAATAGTGATTCACAAACAGTAAAATTAAATTTACATGAACGCCCTAAGCGTCATATAAAACCAGTTGTACGTCTTAACTTGTAGAGGAGGGTATTGTAATGTATTCTCACTCCATATATCAACCTCCATATGTTTTATATTTATTGTTCAACTCAACTTGATATAATATTTATTTATGTAACTTACTTATGTGAATCTGGCAATTTCCACGGTTGTTAAAATTGTAATAAAGATGCTGTGAATACGCAACTTTTGTGTCTATTTTATTTATCTTAATGGATTCGTATGAATTACTTAATTATGTATAGTAAAGACACTACACCAAGTAAACGAAAAGCAAATTTATCGAGAAATTCACGTAATGCAAGGGCATTGAAAGTATCAAAAATTAATGAAACTTTTCCTCAAGCAGAATTGCATAGACTTGAAGAAGCCGATTATCAGGCTAATTTTAGAGAAGCTGATACACCTGATACAGCTGATATCCAATTGCGTCACCATTATAACATTGCTTATTTGGCTTCAAAGAAGAAATATAAATTACATGAATTGTCGCAACAGAGATTAAAAAAAGAAGCTGGCCGCAAAGCAATATCAAGAGCTGCTGAATCTATTGAAACAAAAAATACTCGAAAAATAGAAAATGCACAGAGAATGGCGCGACGAAGACAGTCATTTACTGAAAACATCTGGAATGTTTTTACTAACAAAGCTTTTGAGTATGATTCTGGTGTAGACTATGGAAGTCATTCACTGATTGCTGTGGGGAAAATGAATAATGAATGTCAATATTGCAAAGCTTTAAAATGGAAAGAAGAGACGCCAGGACTATGTTGTTCTGGTGGTAAAATTACTATTCCTACGATAGAAGAACCGATTGAGCCACTAAAATGCTTATTTATGAGTGAAACAAATGAATCACGACGATTCCTGAAAAATATAAAAATATATAATGCGTGCTTCCATATGACATCTTTTGAAGCTGACAAAATTATTACGATGTCTGGTTTTTCACCAACATTTACAGTTCAAGGAAAAGTATATCATAGGATTGGTTCTCTTCATCCTGCACCCTATCAAGAACCAAAATTTCTACAGATTTATTTTATTGGTGACGAGGATGAACAAACAAACAAACATTGTCAGGCTTTTCAAAACATCGAAAGGGAAATAGTTAAAGAAAATCCAGAAAGTTCTAAATGATAACAATCAACTTATACATTCATTTAAAACTACTTTGGAGCGTAACACTGAAAAAAGTTGTAAATTAGTAATTCATGCTAACCGTACACCACCAGGAGAACATAAGCGGAGATACAATGCTCCAATTACAAAAGAAATAACAGCTATTATTACAGGTAATCTAAGTTCACCACGAGATACAGTGCTTCATTTACGTAATGATAAGCTCACTCGTATTTCTGACACACACCGATTTATGACGCTCTGGAATATCCAATAATGTTCTGGAAAGGACAAGAGGGCTATCATTTTGATATTTCACAAATTAATCCACGCACCGGAATGCCAATTTTAAATAAAAAAGTATCATGCATAAACTTTTATGCTTATCATCTAATGATGCGACGAAGTAATTTTAACTTATTTTTGCGTTGCAAACAGCTACTTCATCAATTTATGGTTGACATAAAGATAACAAAATATTGTTTTCCTAAAAAGCTGAGTTTTTTACTCATGGGATACCTATCCCTTCTAAGAATTTTTTTCTTTTTATATAGCTAGTGAATGTGTTTAGAATATATCACATTATTCATAATGTACATAAAATATCTCGGTCTAATGAATGCATTAAAAATTTCTTAATTCATAAGGCAATCAACTTTTATTATGGTCTGAATCCAGTTACACTGTGGATTATAGGCTATCGTGGATTAGAGAGAGTGAACTTATATCATATAAGCTATATCTCAGTGGAATAATATTTTATAATTTAATGAAATGCTTATTTAATAACAATAAATAAAATCAACTTCTAAAGCAAATAAAAAATACTTCTTAGATGTTCAACTTCTTAACTGCACATTTAATTTTTTTTTTTTTTTTTTTTTTTTTTTTTTGTCAAATCCAGCCATCTGATATGGGCAAAATTAGTGTTGTTCCATTCTTTGGACTATTCTTGATCAATTACAGTAATCATATTGGCCAAATTTATGGCACGCATTGAGAATTATGTTTTTAGGTATGTGCCATATGTGGTACACAATGCAATGAAAGTTAAACCTAATAGTTGGTCCTATAAGTTTTTAAGTGTGTTGTTTGAACTCAATTTTTATTTGCTTTTTTTTACTACATTTATTTGTTGCATGACCTGTTGGATTAACCGAATGGAACTGCCTAATGTTTTTTAGCTCACAGGCTATCATAGCCTGAGAGCTTATGTGCCCGTCCGTTCTGTATGTTCGTTCGTGCGTAACGCGATAACTCATGATAAAAATATCCGATCCACTTGAAATTTTGTATGTAGGTATATCCTGACAAGGCGCTTCCCTGATTAGTTTTTGGAGTTCATTCGATATGTATAAGAGGGGGAACGGGGGGCTTATGCCCCCCGTTAGTTGATATAAATGGGATTTTCATGCAGAATTAAGTTTTTGTTCAAAATTTAGATTAGGATCATTCTGATGAGGCGATTCCGTGACTGTTATTAGGTGTTCATTGAATAAGTATAAATAAGGGGAACAGGGGTTCTAATGCCCCCCCCCCCTTAATTTATATAAATGGGTTTTTCAAGCAGAATTTTCAGATTTCGTTCAAATCTCTGAATAGCTTTGGAAGTTTAATGGTTAAGTATAAAAGAGGGGGATAACTCCTTTTAAATTATGTAAATGCTAAATGGGTTTTTATTAAGAATTATCTCATTTGCTCTGAATTTTGAATATAGATTTTTTATATGATAAAGCATGTCTTTGATAGTATAGGAGGTTCAATGATTAAGTATAAAAAAAGAGGAAAGGGGAGAGCTGTTTCCCCTTCTTAATTTTTTTTCGAACGGAATTAACCCTTTAAAATATAAGGCTTTAATGTACAATTAGTATTTGTAGCCTGTGAGCTCAATGCCATCAGTTTAACTGGGCAGTATTCTTTATTTCTTTCTTGAGCTGTAACAATTAGATTGTAATTATATGTGTGTATGGGTGATTCTCAAAATAGGGGACAATTTCAAAAGTGAAATCTTAAAAAAATTATTGTAAGCAAAATTTCTGAAAAAAATAGGTGTTGTTAATATAGTATTAGGTATACTTTACATGTAATCAGCAGAGCTAAATATTTAAAAATTAACTTTAAAAAAAATAATTAGTATTTTTTGAGCCATGCTAATGACAAAACAAATTGCATGGAATAAATATATTAAGAAATTTTTATTTTCTTCCTGTTTAAATGTTTTTTTCTATATTTATTAGCCTTCCTTTTCAGCAAATGGTTTTCATTTTTACATATATATACATATAAAGATAATAAAAACATTACCAAAGAGCAAACTTTGTTTACATGAGCAACATTCTGACACTAACAATGTAAGAAGCTGTCTTAGTGATTTTCTGACAGATTGAATGCATATTTTAGGGATAATAAAAGTAATACCTAAATTTATATGTAAAATTAAACTTTATAAAGGATAAAATATAAGCACTGGTTACATTTATGCACATAGGAGTTTTTAGCATGGATAGAAAAACCATGCTAATGACACTGATATTTGTCCATGCTAATGACAAATTTTAATTTAAATAAGATTATGAGCCATAATATAATCACAATGAAATAGCCCTTTCTGGGGCTTTTTTTAAACACAAAGGTTCTATGCAAATAAGTAAAATAAAAATTTTAATTATAAAATAAACATGAAAATTATTATCCATTCTAATGACATACAATTGATGTACGCCCCTAATATTCAACTTCTATTCTTAAAATACAATACATGCTTCTATTTTCAGGCTGGGATAAAATGGCTACTTGTTGCCATGGAGAAACTTTATATTGACCTTGTATGACCTTGTTTTGAAAATAGAATATCGTGGACAAACTTTAATTATTTTTTTACATACTATAATTTTATTTTTAAAAAGGAATTTATTCGGTAAATCCTCTCCTTGATTAATTTAAAGAAAGAATAACATTTGTTTTATTTTATAAACATGATATTAACTCTTGAAAAAGCTAGTATATACAAGGCACAGTTGCTGTGGACATCCATGCTAATGACATTTTGAACATTTATTCTGTTATTTTAAGGTGTTTTTATCTAAAAAGTGAGAAATTCTTGAGTGCAAATAATGAATAATATTAAGACAAATATATCTAAATATAAAAACATGACAGAAAACCTCTCAATTTTTTTTGTATGCCGGAAGACATAAATTGTCCCCTATTTTGAGAATCACCCGTATGTATATGTTTATAAATTCTGTAACTTGTGTTTTTATTTAAAAAAATCTTAAAATATGCTAGACACAATAACTTTAATTATTCTTTATAAAACAGGTATCTCTGTTGTAAACAGCTTAATAGATGATGTAGTGAATCTCAATTGTTTTGAATGGTGGAAGAAGCCTATAATTGTCACCGAAGAGGCTGATGCTAAAAAACTTGGATTTCATGATAAGCAAGCTGTTTACCTCACCATAGTTTAATCTCTTTCAGTAGAACGAATATGCCTTTGGCTTGGTATATTCGAAAAATTAGTAATCAACCGAGTTGCCAAACTTGTTTTTCTGTACGAGCACTTTAACTAAACAAATGCTTATATCTTATTTGCTTCCGAATTTGTTTAAAATGTGTTAATGTCTTTTATATACTGTAGTTATTTTTTTTATCTTAACTAAAGCAGAGTTTCCCCCAGGTTTAAAAAGGGGCAGGGCGCTCTGTTCTGAAAAGGACACTTTTTACATTCTTCAGGGCACTTTTTTGATTTTTAAGGGCACTTTTTATACAGTCGAATCTAGAATTTAGCGGCTCAAAAAATCGTGAAAAAAACAGAAATTCCGTCAAAAAATCGAAAAAGAACAAAAATTTCGCCAAAAAATTTAGCAAAAAGAAAAAGCCCCATAAAGTTTGGTAAAAGATTGCGAAAAACAGCAGATTTTGCTAAAAAAAATCACGAAAAAACGACAAATTTTGTTAAAGATCGCAAAAAAAGGCAAATTTTGTTAAAAGATCGCGGAAAAACGGCCGATTTTGTTAAAAGATTGTTAAGGGGCAGGCCTGATTTACTGAAAAAGACATTTTTTTTTTCTTTTTTTGAGAAAAAAGAATACTTTTGTTCAATAAAGGGTTATTTTTGTTTCATAAACGGGTGCTTTCAGGATTCACATTTAGAAAGTTTTGTACAGTCAGAAGAGGATTGTGAACAGAGGGGGGGGAGGAGAAGGTCGCCTCGGGCTCGGAAATTTAGGGGGTGCCAAATTTATGCTACAAACGTCATTTTTGGGCTGTCACAAGAAAAAGTTGGGAGGGGGGGGCGTTCCTCAAATTCTAATTATGCTCCAGGAGTAATTTTCCCTTCACATGCCTAGATCGTGAAGTAGAAAAATCCGCTTTTTTGAGCATTAAAAACACAATTTTGAAGCAAGAAAATTAGTTTGTAGAACAGAAAAATTCACTTCTGACATTAACTTTTTGTGTGTGTGTGTGTCTATGAGGAAATTTGCATTTTTTTTACACTCTTTTGACAAAATCTGCCGTCTTTTCGAGATATTTTGCGTTTTTTCGCGAACTTTTGGCAAAAATACGTAGTTGTTTTTCGGAAATTTTTTGACAGAATTTTCCGCTTTATTGCGATTTTTTGACGAAAATTTGCCTTTTTTTTTACAAATCTTTTGACGACATCTGCCATTTAATCGCAATTTTTTTGACGAAAATTGCCGTTTTTCGTAAATTGTTTGACAAATTTTTCCGTTTTATCGCGCTTTTTGCATGATGATTGGCTTTTTTTTTTTTACGATCTTTTAAGAAAATCTGCCGTTTTTATGGGATTTTGTGACGAAATTAGCCATTTTGTCGTGAATTTTTACTAGAAATGAGTCTTTATTTCGTGATTTTTTTAGTGAAATTTGACTTTTTTTTTCGCAATTTTTTGACGAAATTACACATTTTGTGGGACGCGTAAGAACTATTTTTTTGCGTTCCGACGCCGATTTTTTATGTAATTTATGCGTTATAGCGCGTCTGCATCATCGCTGAAAGTCTGTGTTTTCTCAAATTTGGGGCAAGAAGGGCGATATTTTTTTTTTCAATCAGCGACAAGAGGGGCTCTATTTTTTAAACTAAAGGGCAAGAGGGGCGGAGCGCCCCCTTGAAACCCTCTGGGGAAAACTCTGACTAAAGCATTTGCTTGTCCTTTTCTTGTCTTATAATTTTTTACATTTGATTTGTAGTTTACCATGTATTTTGTATAATAAAATTTTTTACCGTAACCTAAATGTTGCCTTTTAATCATTTACTTAAATTGTGTAATATTATTAATAGTATATTGGTAATACTTTGACATGCATATTTTTGTGTATAATGTTTATTTTATAAATCAAAAGAAAAGTCATAAAACAATACTGTGGGAGTTTTAAAAAAATCATTAATTCTGATGTGTGATAAGACCAATAATAAGATAAGACAAAAGTTGAAAGATATATTTAGCTAAATGTGTTTTATAAAAGAGCTGAATTTTTTAAAATGTATGAATACAGCTGGATGGATATATATACCACAAAATATAAAATATTAATACTACTCTTAAAATTATTGCTGATTATTTAGAAAGAAGTGTAATACATATCTTGAAAGTAAAGTTAAATATCTGAAATGTGCAATAATTTGTATAATTTAAAATTTGGTATTAAAATCGATCTAGAATTTAAGAATTCACAACTTGAGTGTGAGGGGGTGAAACTTAGAATATTTCACTGTCAGAAATATCCGTCTTTATACACTACATTTTGCTTCATTCTCGAACAAATAATTTCTGTACTCCTTGAAGACCTTATTTTTCTGTGAATCGTTCCAGCAAGTCTGTAGAAGACGAATAAATTTCGTTTATTCCCCGCACGCATGCGCATTTGTCTTTTTCAAATTAATTTTTTGTTTTGATTACGAATCGTAAGTTTGCAGATGACAAGCGCGTTCCAAACTTTCGAATGGCAGGTGAAAAAGCAGCAAACATAAGGTGAGCAATATTATTATTATTCTTTGTAGAACATAAAAAACTAAATCAATAGAATGGAAAACTAAATCAAGTTTGCATGTGTTTTTTTTTAATTAGATCATGTTTTTAATAGTGCACTAGTGCAATGTCATTTTAAGAACAATGGCGACATGGTCGAATTAAATGAAAGGTACGCCTTTAGTATAACAGTTATAATCAACTTCATTTTTTTTATACAGCTTTGTTTACTTTTTAGCTGGCATAGTTAAGCATTTTTTTATGCTATGCATTAAATTGTATAACTGCGATGTAATTTAATATCAAATGTAGCTTATGCTTGTTATTTTCTTAAGAAAACTAGAAATTCCGAATTAAACTTATAATGATAAATACGAGTAATTATAATTTTTGTTACAAAAATATTTTATAACGTGTGACCATGGTGTTTGCCCGAATTCAAACAAAAAATATTTTCAGAAAAAATTAGTTATTATATGTTTGTTAGCTTACTGGACGCATTATTAACTATGAAAAAGATATTTTTAATCATGCAAATATAAGAAATTTCGTTGTTTAAAATGTATGTTATATTAAATTGTCTCAACTAAAAGGAAGTTTCTCAGTCTCTTTCTGCCAAACTATTTATTTAAGTTATGTCTGTATTAAATTTAACATGTAATCTCTAAATTATTTTTTTATTTTGCTGTGAAAGTATTAATATATAGGAAATTTCGTTATTTACCAACTAGTAATATGTTTAAAATGTACGTTATAAAAAATTGTTTTAAATAAAAGAAAGTTTAGCAGCCTTTTTGCGTGAAACTATTTATTTTAAATTAACGACTTAACTTATTTTGATCAAATTTTATATGTATACTCAGTAGATCTGAGAATAGGTTGTTATCTATTTTTAATACCCCTAAATGATAAGGGTGGCCCACGCCATAAAAATTTCTCCGAAACGGCTTAACTGATTTTGATGAAATTTTCATGCTATGACGTCATAGGAATTAGTGTCCATGTCCATTCATTGTTGGAATGCTTTACGAATTATTATTTTTGTGGTTTAATATTTTTTACCGTTCATGCGAATGAATCTTCTGCATTTGTTTTCTTTATGAAGTCTGGTACTTAGTTGTCAACTTAATTTCACTTGAAGTTATCGTAGAATATATGTTTATTAGAATGTAAATTAGAAACAACAACGTTTGATATTTAAATATATGCGGCACAAATGTCATATCGGTTTTGGTGCGATGTGTTTTGTAACAATTTGGAGATAACTTAATTTTTAAATATCAGTTACACACATACAATTTTAAATTATTTTTTATTATTTGAAAGAGGAATTATAAATAAACAATATATTATATAATAACTATATAGAACAAAACTATTTATGTCATTTTAAAAAAGAAAAAAGAAAATTTTTCAATAAATAAACAACAATAGCCAGGTCACCATGTCAGGCAAAATAATGGCAATTAGGTATCTCGGTGCCTATATTATATTTGGGGAAAAGTTCCTTATCATGCTCTGTTGTTACGACTGGCGAAAAAATCGAAATTGGCAACTAAAAGCCATTTTAGCAATTTACCAGATTTCTCAAGAAGGTTGAAAAACACGATTTTTGGATGATTTATAAAGATATATTTATTTAAATAAACGTTACATATGCCACATGTTAAAATATTCACGATGTTTATATAAATATTTTCATTTATATACATTTTAGATATATTTCAATGTTTATGTAATTATATATAGCAGTATACATATATAAATACATAATATATATACCTGTAAATAAATAAACCTATACATGTATTATATACACTTATATACAGGGGTTGGACAAAAATATGGAAACACCTTAAAAAAAACACGTTTCCTTGCATAGTATTGTGTACGGTAACCGTTGTTATTCAAGACAGCTTGCAGTCTTCTCGGAATGGATAAATACAGTTTCTGTATGTTTGCCAAGGGAATATTGTACCATTATTCCTGCAAAACGGTGGCAAGTTCAGATAACGATGTTGGCGGTGGATAGCGAGAACGCACTTTCCGCTCCAATGTAGACCACAAAGGTTCGATAATATTCAAGTCTGATGACTTTGGTGGCCTGGGGAGATGCGAAAATTCATCCTCGTGCTTAGAAAACCAGTCCTGGACAATGTGAGCTGTGTGAACGGGGACGTTCTCGTCTTGGAAAATACCATCATCATTGGGGAACAAAGCTTGTACCATTGGATGGACTTGATCGGCCAAAATGTTCACATAAGTCTGAGCAGTAATACGCCCTTACAGAATTATCATGGGGCCAGAAGAGAACCACGATATGGCTGCCCAAACCATCACCGAACCCCCGCCATGTTTCACTCTTGGCAACAAGCAATGTGTATCATAGGCTTGAGATGGCGTTCTCCAGACTTAAACACGGCCAGAAGTGGGGAACAATGTGAAAGAAGACTCATCAGAGCATATTACGCTCTTCCACTGCTCTATAGTCCAGGCTTTATGATTTAAACACCACTTTTTCCTGTTACAGGCATTAGCATTACTGATGGATGGCTTTTCAATTGCAACACGGCCAGCAATTCCCTATCTATGAAGCTCCCTTCTAATTGTTTTGGTACTCACAGGATTTGGTAACACGACATTCATTTCAGCAGTAAGTTTTGCAGCGGTGGACTGCTTATTTTCCGCGATAATCCTCCTTAATGATCGTCTGTCACGATCACTCAGCACACACTTTCGTCCGCGCTGTGATTTAGCGGATGATGATTTTTCCGCATTTCAAATATGCGGAATAAATCTTCGACACAGTACCTCTTGAAACACTAAAAACTTCGGCTACCGTGCTTACGGAAGCACCCACCATACGCGCGCCAACAATTTGTCCACGTTCGAATTCTGTTAACTCTGACATAATGCAATGATAATCTCACATAACAGTGCTCCAACAACGACTGAACGGTGCAGCGATTTTACGAAGTTGTATAGGTAGCGTCAGTAGGCGAAAACTCCAGTGCCATCAACATAGTTCATTATAATCAATCTTTCTTTTCTAACATGCATTTCAAAAAGGTGTTTCCATATTTTTGTCCAACCCCTGTATATATATTTTTATAATTTTATATATTTAATATATTTATTTAAACGAAAGCTATACATTTTTTCCGAAAAAAAATATGATAAATGCAAAATAATAAAAAACAAACAAACGACTAAAGTCCATTCCAGTATTAATAAGTTGGAAAGTGCATGTGAAGCGTAGCAAATGAGGTGCGTTCGTACGATAACGAAGTTTTAAAAATATCACTCTCATATATCAATCTCGTAAAACTGTAAATAATTACAATTAAAATACGCACCAAACAATGTTCTCCCTACACCATTATGCAATGGAATGTTTTGTGTGGCCTTGTAAATCAATAAAAAATATTCTTTGCATCACAGATTATGCAAAATGTATATTATAATATGTATTTTATAGATGCATATCAATTTTATTACGCTCGAATGTGTGTAACACTATTAAAATGCGTTTGAAACATTTTTCCCAATTAACCGTAATGTAACAGAATATTTTTTATTGTCCCTGTAATTGAACTATGCATCCGATTTTGATAAAATTTGAAATAACTAGGCAAAATTATGTAATAATTATGTATTTAAAATTTCAAACGATTAAAATGCATTTGAAACTTTTTTCCCATTGACCGTAATGTAACGGAATCCTTTTGATTGTCCCTGTAATTGACCTATGCATCCGATTTTCATAAAATTTGAAATGACTCGACAAAATTATGTAATAATTATGTATTTTAAATTTCATACGATTCAGTTGGGTAGTTTTTGCATTATTATATGCGGATGGACGGACAGACAGGCAGACGGACGGACGGACTGAACGACAACAATAGATGCTACGTATTTCCATAATTACGAACGCACCTAAAAAAGCAACCTCAAAGGCAACCTCATCCATTCATTTAAGCGAAAAAAAATCGATTCAAGTGTAATCAGGTAATTTTGTTTCTCAATTCCTGTAGTCACCCTTAATTTATGATATGAGGGGGGGGGGGCGGATTTAATTATATTATGTTAAAGTACAATAACTCATTGATAAAACTTTTATTAATGCTGACACTCTTCATTTCACCTGCATGCGATTTTTGATTAGATCTCATAAGGAAATAATAGAAATGTGTTGGCTCAAATCAATGTACATATGATATGAAAATAATGAAAAGATCTTATCCAACAATATCTATGTGTAAAAATTGTTCATATAAATTGCATATTCTTAAGTATATTCCATATTTTTACTGTTTTCTCTTTATTACATTGTGATAATTTTTTTTTCAGTCTCTTTGCAGAAATAAATCCCGAGAGAGGATCCAAGTGTCCAAATAATAATAATCCTGCGAATAGAAAAGTTGAGTTTGAGCAATAAGCTCATGTCCTTTCAAAATGTTTTCAGCTTACCTGAATGTTAAAATGTCAAATTTTAAGTAATCAGCATATAGCAGAACTGCCAATCTTTAAAAATAAAAAAACCATAAAGCATAAAATTGAAATTAATCTGGAGTTTGGTTGGTTGGTTTATTATGACCATTTTTTGAAATTCGTTAAAAGAATGAAGTTTTTTGGTACTTCTAGGTTATCCCGTCGACCAATTTCGCCAAATTATACAAAACGTCAAACTAATAGCCAAATTATACATGTTGACATAATTTTTATTTTAAATAACGAAAAAACAAATAATTAGTAGAGTATTAATAAAAATATTAATAAAAAGTCGAAATAAAAATGACTTTATTTTAATCACGTGAATCGCATTTAATGTCATTGAATGTGACATTCACGATCATCCATTATTTGACATTTAATCTTATAGTTTGGCCATAATTTTTTGGTCGACAGGATAACCTAGAAGTACCAGTTTTTTTTAACTCACTACATTAAATTTTTTCAAAATTGTGAAAAATTTTAAAAGATTTTTAGAATTTATTCTTGTTTCAGATTTTTTTCCTTTAATATTTGTAAAAGTAGGCCAGGTTCAAACTTTTTAGCAAGTGCAGTAAATTTTTAAACATTTATTTTCTTTTTGCAATTATTTCACAACAATTTAAATTTAAAATAAATGTTACTTTCCCAAACCAAACATTTGTAGTAAATCGGAAAAAGTACTAGAAAGTTGTAATGTAAGTTAAATCTTTTGTTTTTCTCTACCACGATTCTTTTTTTAAAACAGCATTGTTTACTGTGAACTTTTGATGAAATTCACACGAAATTATTTTATTTTTTCGATCTTTTGATGATATTTGCATTTTTTATGATAGTTTACAAATTTAACGCATTTACCACCATCTTTTTGATGAAATTTATTTTCTTCTGCGATCAGATGAGGTTTATTTTTTACGCGGCCATTTACCAAAATTCATGATAGTTTAGTGCAACATCTTGTGGCCACCAATCAACAAAATTCACTACTCATTTAGATGACCTTTTGACAAAATTTGGAATACAATATATTTCTTTTAATTCTCACATTTCAGGACCAAGGGATTTGAGGATTATAGGTCATATTTCTTTGTTTACAGTCTTAATGTGGGATTTATCATCAGATATTCTTATGACACTGTAAATAAATAACACAGGAATGAAAGAAATGCTTTATTTTAAGTAATATAAAAAAAACTATATATATTAGAAATATATTTAAATAATGTATCACAAAATTAATAGAATTGATTTGTACTTATTTTTTAAATCTATCAGACATTGCGGAGATAGTGATTTGCTTTACATTTTTTACTTTTTGCTCTAATTTAACTTGAGACTTTTTAAGAATCAGGATTTCATGATCATTAACAAAAGTTTCTCTTAAAAACTGAGATATTTATCCTACAGAGCTAACGCCTCTTCAAAAGCCATTTTAACTTTTATACAGCACACAAATGCGTTCTGAATAAAGTAGTTGAATAGTTATTTACAAGATGAATAAATATATTTCATTCTAAGGAATGCAGAATCCATTAAAAATTCCTTAATTCATCAGATCCAGTTAATTTTTTCTTTTATGATTAAAATGCTCAATATTTTGCTTTACAAACTCGAATGAAATTCGCGATTTTACTCAGATACTAAGGGAAGATTTGTGTGTTTTCTGAGATTTTTGACAAGATGGCAACAAAATTTTTAAAGAAGAAAATTCTTGTTATAAATACTTACGAAAAAACGATTTATGGGTGGTTAAGAAACATTGAGGATTTTATGTTAAGAACTTTATTGTACAATCCTGTTTTATGTCCAAATTTTTAAAATAACTGTCGTTATTTTAAAATTTCCGGAACATTAAAATTTTGGAATTTTCACATCAAAATCACTCCTGAAAAATTTTTCATAGACCAAAAATTGCAAATGTAAGAAATGTGTTTGTGATTTTTGCAAAAAAAAAATCATAGTTCAAGACATTCATCATAGCATTGCAGTTTATAATAACTCAATATAATAACTCAAAATTGTAAGAATTAAGGTTTATTTTCATAGCAGTTGGCAGATCTGCATATAGTTGAAATGTATGTTTTTAGTAAAAAAAAAAACATACATACAAAAATGTTTTTATTATTTATTCTGTGGCAGGTAATTTACTGTTATTTATAATAGTTACAGTACACTCCTCTAATCACATGTTGGGATCAAGGATTTTGTGAATTATAGAATTGTACAGATTATAGGTCATTTCTTTGTTTACATCTTAATATTAGGAATTTATCAACAAATGTAATAATCATACTGCAAATAAATTACACAGAAATCCTTCTATAGTAAAAAAAAAAAAAACTAGCCTAAAACAAATCTCTAGGAATGACTCCTGGAATGATGCTGATGTGTAAGGTTTCCGGAAATAACGCGTCCGGGTGGACCACACCTTCCATGAGTTGGATAGACCAATCAGGAAAGGGCTCCGTCTCAAGTGGACTTGGAAATGAGTACGCTTCCTTTTATTTTCTTATGCTGCTATTTTGGTAGATTTTCCTGGTTTTTATGGTTATTTAATGCTCGGTATTTTAATAAGTGCACGTTTATGAGAGGAATTCCAAAATTGAGAGTATGGAAAATAAGGTATCGCGAAGCGGTTCCATGGGGTATTGGCGAGCGCAGCAAGCAAGGGTAGCCTACAACTTGGAATCGCGAAGCGATTACGCGGGGGTTGGCGAGCGTAACGAGCAGGGGTGGGCGGAGCCCCCCTAGTGAAGGAAAGGATTTTTGATATAAAAAAAGATTATATTCAATATCAAGAAACTATTTAAATGATATAACACTAATGGAACAAATTTCTATTTGCTTTATAGTTTTTTGTTTACTGTATCCTGAAGCCTTTAAAGATCAGTCTTTCTTGATCGATAACAAAACTTTGTTTTCCTAAAAATCTGAGATTTTTGCTCATGGGATACTTATCACTTCTAAGAAATTTTATCTTTTTATATAGCTAGCGAATGTGTTTAGAATATATCGTATTATTCATAATGTACATAAAATATCTCAGTCTAATGAATGCATTAAAAATTTCTTAATTCATAAGGGCAATCCACTTTTATTATGGTCTGAAAACAGTTACAGTGTGGATTATAAGGGATTGTGCATTAGAGAGAGTGGACTATATCCTATAAGCTATATCTCAGTGGAATAATATTTTGTAATTTAATGAAATGCTTATTGAATAACATTAAAAAAATCAACTTACAAAGCAAATAAAAAATACTTCTTACATGTTCAAACCTTAACTGCACAATTTTTTCTAATTTTTTTGTCAAATGCAACCATCTGATATGGACTAAATAAATGTAATTCCATTCTTTGGACTATTCTTGATCAATTACAGTAATCATACTGGCCAAATTTATGGCACACATTGAGAATTATGTTTTTAGGTATGTGTCATATGTGGTACACAGTGCAATGAGGTTGTTAAGCCTAATAGTTGGTCCTATAAGTTTTTAAGTGTATTGTTTGAACTCAATTTTTATTTGCTTTTTTTGCTACATTTATTTGTTGTATGAAGTGTTGGATTAACCGAATGAAACTGCCTAATGTTTATATCTTTTTGAGCTATAACAATTAGATTGTAATTATACAGGGTGGCCATAAAAAAACTTTGCCGATATACGGAGCTCTAGTGGCCAGTCCGCTCAACCGATCGAAATGAAATTTCAGATATAGCTATTCAGAGGTATGAGCTCGAGATTCTGTGAACGACAACAAAATGGCCCTCACGGTTACGGCTATAGTTACAGAAACTCGAATATTTCCAATGGCAACACCCATTTTTTTTTTCATCGCAAAATGCTCAGGGCATGCGAAAACCCTAAAGAGCGTTGGAACCGTACGTGTATCACAAGAAACGGACATGTTATGCACGCACAAAAAACCGTTCTGGGAATCCTCCCCCCATAGAAAAAACTCGATCGGGGCGCAAGGAGGAAATTTCCATATGACGCAGAGTCAGTACACTAATCTCTGATTACAGTACAGATCGGAGAAACTAAAACTTTTATTTTTATTAAACATTTTCCACATGGGTGCTATCATAGGCATGGCAACCATGTAAGTAGTTACTGTAGTTATTTTTATTTTAACTAAAACATTTTCTTGTCCTTTTATTGTCTTATAATAATTTACATTTGAGTTGTAGTTTACCATGTATTTTGTATAATAAAAATTTTTACCCTAACCTAAATGTTGTCTTTTAATCATTTACATAAATTGTGTAATATTATTAATAATATATTGGTAATACTTTGACATGCATATTTTTGTGCATAATGTTTATTTTATAAATCAAGGGAAAAATAATGAAATAATACTGTGGGAGTTTTTAAAAAAATTATGAATCCTGATGTGTGATAAGGCCAATAATTGACAAAAGCTGAGAGATATATTTAGCTAAATGTGTTTTATAAAAGAGCTGAATTTTTAAAAATGTATGGATGTATAGCTGGATGGATATATATATACCACAAAATATAAATTATTAATACTACTCTTAAAATTATTGCTGATTATTCAGAAAGAAGTGTAATGCATTTCTTGAAAGTAAAGTTGAATATCTGAAATGTGCAATATTTTGTATAATTTAAAATTTGGTATTAAAATAGATCTAGAATTTAAGAATTCACAACTTGAGTGTGAGGGGGGGGGGTGAAACTTAGAATCTTTATTACAATATACGTTAGCTTCGATTTCATTTTTCTTTTCACAATTTTGAAATAGAAATATTTTAAAAAATCTAGTTCTATATCATAAAAAATTAAAAAAAAATTAAATGCAAAGTAACATGTTATGATATAGTTGAATAAAGCAGATCGAGACTTTCTAATATTTTTTAAATAAGTGATCGTAATGTAATAAGCAAATCTGCATGTAGTTTCTTTATATTTCAATCTTTTTGTTATTGTTTAGACACGGAGAAAAGGAAATTTCTGAAAAAAATCCTTTTTATTTTCTAGGAAATGAGCTTCTTGTAATATATCTCCCCCCCCCCCCAATCCAAAAAATAAAAAAAAAATAAATAAATAAATAAATAAATAAATAAAATGTTTATGGATGTTTTTTGATTTCGAATAAAATTTCTTAAACTTACATATGCTTTAAAATAGAATAACTTCTCAGGAGAAATTTTTTTTTCAATTTTCATTAATATAATTTAAGGCATTGAAAGGTAAGTGAATTTTTATTCAATGATTGGCAATTTCGTGAATGGATACTAGTATAAGTAAACAGATTCGAAATGTACAAATCATTCCCATTCCTTACTTGGAATAAATTATTAATTATATTCAATATTTTGCTCCATATCTACTCATCTATGAAATATATTTACGATATTTGCAATAGAAAATACAGTAATGCTTTTTTGACGTTACTTTACAATCTGACACAATCTGACGCAATTCAAAATCATCTTTGAAAACCCTAATAAGAAATTTAAAAAAGTTTTAAAAAGACAAAATAAATCGAAACCATGCATTTTTAAATGAAATGAAGAAATAAAATAAAGGCCCTGAAGACATAAATTTGTATAATTTAAGGTACCATAAATAATGAACTAACTAATCATAAATAATAATGATTAATGTAGCATAAATAAGCAAACATATGGTAAAATCTGAAAGTATGTATGCATTTCCTATGCATGGCAAATATTTCTTGAATATGAGATCAGGATAATTTGTGATTCGAAACAAATATATTTTATTTGCAAGAAAACTGCTGTATAAAAATAATACTTTAAAAAATAAAAACAAAAAAAGGTTAATTTATTTGTCATGTTACAAAAGAGTTTCGAATTTTAAGGATATTTTCTTAATAAATACAAATGGTGAAAACAGTTTTGTCCAGATTTTTTAAGGAGAAGAGGGTAAAATAAGGATTATTAAATATTTATTGATGGCATTTTCCGAGTGAAAAAATAATTTAACACATGTTCAATACGAATATACTATAAGTAATCTCCATAAAATTGCTTACGCTTTTGAATAAAATGTGCATCATTTTTAAAACGAAGCGTATGTTTTAATTGATAAAATTAGAATATTATTTTAGAAATGCGACCAATTCTAATAGCAATAGCCAATCAGCTCAAAATATAGTGACCAATTTTCTAAAGGACAAATATTTTCGCGTATAGAATGTGTATTAATAAAAATGTGTAATTTTATTGCTAAAACTTTCAAGCAAATTTACCAACGAAAAGTTCAAAAGATAAATTTCGCAAATTGTGTCTAAAGCACATTAAATGCGACTTGAGATCATGCTTCAAATTAATATTACAAATATATTATACATGTAGAAAGAATGAAATTTCTTTTCACTTTTTTTTTTTATTTCCTTTATTTTATTTTACTTATTACGTTGATTTTATGCGAAACAACTAATTGCAATGTATCAAGTTGTCGTTATTTCTGATAAAAAATAATAATAAAAACAAATTAGAAGAAACTTTGTATTTACACGCACTTTTACACACGCAATAAAATATTAAATGTTTTTATCAAATTTATCTTCCAACTTATTTGTGCTCTACTAATATGTGTCGGATAATAATAGCTACTATAGTCGGATAAAAATGGCTAATTTTTTATTTGAGCTCTTATCCATAACAATCATCCTCTAATAAGTATTATTCCTTTTGATTACAATGATATTTTTTCCCCTTTTCTTTCTCCCCGGTGAAAAAAATCCTGTCATATTTCCCCTCTCTAAAAGAGGCGGTGAAGTTCTGATAAGAAATCCAACCCTCCAGTTCACCCCAGTCAGAATAAGAGGGGGTAAAATTTTCGGCCGTCTGCTCGGTCGTTTCAGGTATGAAAGAAAATTGATCTCCGGTCTTCAGAGATTTAATCTTTTTCATTTAAACTCTTTTACATTACTTTTAGAAGAAACAACGATGAATCACTTAAAGTCTGCAAGCAGGTTTCTGAAAATACTCTTCAAAAGTCGTGGAAGAATTTATGACCTACAAATTGTGATTCTTGAGTAACAAGCAATCTTGAAATAGAAGGAAGAATAGACGAGAATGAAAGGGTATTTACACCTGAAGATTTTGTGAACATGTTACAGAGAAAAAAAAACTGATTGTCGTTGTACAACAATTGGATTGCGCTTTACATACCGCTTCAACATTACTTCAATTTAGCAACAGCCAAATACAGAAATCATTCTGTCATATGTATTTATCTATTGCCAGTTAATCACGTTCGATGTACCGGCGTCATGTTGATAAAAACACGAACAAAATTATTCGAATCAAGAACGAAATAGAGAAAAGTTTTGTTGTATTGAAGTGTTGAAATTATCCATTTATCATACTATATTTTCGTTGTATGCAAAGTAATCTTTGTTTGATCAAAAGAAAAAAAAACGGTTAAGAATCGAAATTTTGTTAGTGAAAGTCTCAGTAGTGAAAACTATCGATAAAACCGTATTTTCTTAAGTATTTAAAGTC
Organism: Maratus speculifer; assembly: GCA_964019185.1. Classification (NCBI taxonomy): domain Eukaryota; kingdom Metazoa; phylum Arthropoda; class Arachnida; order Araneae; family Salticidae; genus Maratus; species Maratus speculifer. The sequence continues at coordinate 90,959,902 of OZ025300.1, read as the reverse complement.
CCTGCTTCAATTTCTATGCTAAAATAATGCACAATCACTTACTTTCTTTTAAGCTTTTCTAAAAAATTTGACAAAGAGCGAGTCATTTTCTAATTAGTCTGAAACTACATAGCCTTATTGCAATAAGACTAAAAACAAAATCAATATCATTGAGAAACAAAGGGTCATTTTTCAATTACTCTATAATCACCTTTGCAGTACGTCTAAAAGTATTAGATTCATATAGAGACACAAATGTCGTAATCAAGTTATAATAAAGATGCATACACTTTTTGAAATGCCTAGAAAATATAATGCTGGTGGAAAATAGGGAGAAATGTTTTTACAGTTATTCTGGTGCAAGGTAAAGGGTCGGATTTCTCAACAACCTTATACCTTTTGAACATGTAAATATTTAATCTTCTGCCTATTACGGCTGCTTTTTTATGCAGCAGGTTCTTGAGACGTTTCAAATTCTGTCTATTTTCCTGGCATACGGAAAATAAAGTGTGATTTATAACTAAAACTAACTTTTGAAAAAATACCGGTGAACTAGATATATTTTCATTAATTAAAAATAAGCATTTTCATAAAATGTGCGTTTTAAAATATATTCGTATTGACAACAGAACCTAAATACCAGCTACCAAATTTTTCCACATGCTTTACAATACAAATTTACGCTTAAGATATTTAAATAATTATATAAAGAAAAATTGTTTTGTTAAAAATATATATATATATATATGGGGTAGATTTTGTACGCGGTGATAAAGCATTTATTCACATGTAAAAGCTTCTTGGAAACTTTATAAGCTTTTTCCGAAAAGGCTGTGCGCCATTTTTTAAAGCAGATTTTTTTGTTTAAATTTCCAAAATAAATACCTTCGACACCGGTTATAACACACTATGGATATAACGTACTTCCGCTTAAAACGTAAAACTCAAATGCTTGATCAGAAATGAAATCTGCATAAGTAATTATTTACAAATTCGGCTATAACGGACTATGAAAAAGCCTTAACCTGGTTTTAACGTACTTTATAGACGAAAACCAAAGATAACTTTTCAAGGCCACCCTTGCAAATTTGTAAATTGTTTTGAACATTTATCCCTGAGAATTTTAAGGCTAAATTTATTTTCTTCCTTTAAATATTCACCTTTAATTATTGCCCTTTCTTCTCCAACCGTTTGTAAAAGACGGGGAGATTCAACAATAGAAAGAAGTGAAGATATACGTCAAGGAAATATTCCAGGCCTTCAGAATGATTCTCCAAAAGAAGTAAAAATTGAAAAACACTGCGAAACCACAAAAAAAGCCCCGTCAGTTGAAGTATACGTATATTTAGACTTTAAAGTTGTAATAGGCGTAAACAGTATGCATTGTTGCTGTAGTGAGGCGGTGTTTTTTATTTATAATTGAATTTGAAGTATGGTGCAATATCATTAAGTAGGATAAATAAACTTTTTTACCAAATTAGAACCGACTTCGAATGCTACTGCAAAGTAAAAAATAATTTTTTTACAGAATATTTAATAAGAAATTAAAGAAAGAGCATTGTATTTACCATGCGTTTTGTTAGATTTATGTACATTAAACTGATTTTTTGCAGTCGGTGCCAGCCAAGCCAAGCTCAAAATTAAAGCTAAGTTTCTAATATTGAATAATTACATTTAACTTGGCTTGGCTTGCACCGACTCCAAAAAATCAGTTTAATGTACATAAATCTAACAAGACGCATGGTAAATACAATGCTCTTTCTTTAATTTCTTATTAAATATTCTGTAAAAAAATTATTTTTTACTTTGCAGTAGCATTCGAAGTCGGTTCTATTTTTGGTAAAAAAGTTTATTTTTCACTTTTTAGTTTTTTTTATATTAGCTTATGATTGAGAAAATGGTTACAACAATCAATATTATTTTGCCAGAAATCACTAATTTTAATAGTTTTTACCCAGTTACTAAAAAAGTGCTGAATCAGTTTTGATGAAACAGAAGTGGTATCAATTCGAGAGCAACCTCTTTCAATAAATTGAAATTCATGTAAATCGGATTGATAGTTTTGAAGTAATCGGTGAAAATATATAACAAAGCACATACACGTCAAATTGTTAACCTACTCCTTGTTTTGAAGTCGGTTAATAATTATTAGTATTTAATTTTTAAAATATGCCTATAAAAATCTTAAGACGGAAAAAATCAGTGTACACACGTATCTCAGGAGTGGGATTCGAACCCCCGCATTCTTTCGAGAACCAGAGTTTAAATCATGCACCTCAGACCGCTCGGCCATCCTGACTGTATTCTGTTCGGCGAACTTATTCAACGTCCATGTTACTTTTAATTTGCGTGAAATCATTAATTTTATTAGTTTTTGCCTAGTTACTAAAAACGTACTGAACCAATTTCGATGAAATGGAAGTGATACCAATTCGAGAGTAACCTCTTTAATTTAACACAAATACTAGTTTAATCGGTTGGATAGTTTTGATGTAATCGGTGAACATGCATAAGAAAAAAATACATACGCGTCGAATTGATGATAACCTCCTTTCCCTTTATTAAGTCGGTTAAAAAAATTATAATACGGAAAAAAATTTGTATCATACACGTATGTCAGCAGTGGGGTTCGAACCCACGATCTCTTTCGAGAACCAGAGTTTAAATCAGACGCGTTAGACCGCTCAGCTATAGTGACTGCAATTTACTCGGCTAACTTATTTAAGGTGATGTTACTTTTCGCATGTCTATTATTTTAGTACTTTTCACTGATAAAAAGGTCTCTGATATAAAATATTATTAAAAGCATAATTAGTATTTAATTTGTAAAATATATATGTAAAAATTATAATACGAAAAGGTTATTGAATACACGTAAGTCAGGAGCGGGGTTCGAACACACGATTTCTTTCGAGAACCAGACCTTAAATCTGTCGCCTTAGACCGCTCGGCCATTCTATCTGCTCTAAGTCCAGCGAACTTATTCAACACTTTTGATTAGCGAAAAATCATTAATTTTATTAGTTTTTGCCTAATTATTAAAAAAGGACTGAAACAATTTAGATGAAACGGAAGTGGTACCAATTCGAAAGCATTCTCTTTCATTTAAAACAAAAATAAGAGAAATCGATTGCATAGTTTCGGAGCAATCGATGAACATACATATAAAAAAATACATACGCGTTGAAATGATAACCTCCTCTCCTTTTTGGAAGTCGGTTAAAAACAAAATATTCTTAATAGCATAATTAGTATTTAATTTGCAAAATATATGAGTAAAAAGAACAATACAGAAAAGGTTTTGTATATATGCATGTCAGGAGTGGGGTTAGAACCCACATTCTCTTTCGAGAACCAGAGCTTAAATCAAGCGCATTAGACCGCTCGGCTATTCTGATAGCAATCAACTCCCGGAACTTATTCAAGGTCATGTTATTTTTCGCAAGTCTATTAATTTAGCACTCTTTCACTGATAAAATATTGAGTAGATAAAAGATCTCTGATTCTCTGTGCTAACGGTTAAATACAAAATATTCTTAATAACATAATCAGTATTTAATTTGTAAAATATATGTATAAAAATTATAATGCGGAAAAAGGTTATTGTATACATGCATGTCAGGAGTGGGGTTCGAATCCCCGCTCTCTTTCGAGAATCAAAGCTTAAATCAGGTGCCTTAGACCGCTCGGCTATCTTGACTACAATCTACTCGGTGAACTTATTCAACATCATATTTCTTTTCGCAAGTCTATTATTTTAGCACTCTTTCACTGATAAAGTATTGAGTTGGTAAAATATCTCTGATACTCTGTGCTAAAGGTTAAATACAAAATATTCTTAATAGCATAATTAGTATTTAATTTGCAAAATATATCTGTAAAAATTATAATACGGAATAGGTTGTTGTATACATGTATGTCGGCAGGGGGGTTCGAACCCACGCTCTCTTTCAAGAACCAGAACTTAAATCAGGTGCCTTAGACCGCTCGGCCATCCTGACTGCACTCCAGGGTTCTATGGTATGGTTCCAAGTATTCTAACTTGATATATGAAAATGTAAGTTTCACTGACTAATGTAAATAAAAGAAACAACAAAAAATTCTTATACGCTTTTTACTTTCATATTTTGCACTGCATTTTGTTAGTTGATGCTTATAACGTACTTCGGTTATTATGTACGATATTTTTTATTTTCCTCGAAGTACGTTATAACCGGTTTCGACGATAACTTTCTGAAGATTTGAGCATAACATAAGAAAGTTAAATACCATGATATATATGAATAATCTACATAAGGAGTCGCATTTCAAATTTAAGGAAGTTGACGACAACAAGAATTTGCTATGTACAAAATATTATTTCGTATGTACAGTCACAGCAAAACAAATCTTGACATTTGCGATTTTAGACGTTTTGTTAAATATCTAACAATATACATGAGGAATAGTTCCGAAATTCCGGATATATAAACCAAATAGTACTAGTCTTTTATTTTCGCGAAGATTTTTTTCACGGAATCCCATAGGGGACCGTCAACAAATTAAAAAAAGAATGAGGATCTTTTGGATAACCCTGTCAAAACTAATAGCAAAAGCGTTCAAACTGCAAATCATGATTAAATGGCTTATAGTAGTAAACTGTGTTCATTTTTATAAATAAAGCATATATACTTGTAAAAAAATTAAGGTTTTTATAAAAATGGTCCCAAATTTCGCCAACGTTTTGGCTTATAATTTGCAGAGTTCGTAATAAAAAAACAATGTTCTTTACAGAAAATATGATCAACAACGTTGTACATAACACCCTACAATCAAAATTAAAAAATATTAATAATTGCATGTAAAATGAGCAGGTTTACCAAATAACGTTCCACTGCGTATGCGTGATCGCCATTAAAATATAATTTGCATAATATGTTAGCTAAATGTGCAGAACACCTCTTGTGAAAGTCTCAAAAACATAACTTGAAAATTCTGAAAACTATCGTCGATATAATAATGTTCGTTTTTTCTCAAAGGAAACAAAAACAAGAGGAACAGTATCCAAATATAGCAGTACGCGCAATATTATGTAGACACTAATCAATGAAATATGGATACAGCCCCTCATCTTTTTCATTCATTTTGGGAATAACGAATTTCGATCTTATTCTATCGACGATAATTTTCAGGCAATATTTTTGAGATTTTTACAAAAGTTGCTGTATACATTTAGCTAAAGCATTACGCAAATTATTTTTTGAATGATATCACGCTGCGCACTGAAACTTTATTTAGTAAATCTATCAATTTTTCATGCAATTTTTAATATTTTTTAAATTTTTATTGCATTGTGTTATGTACAATATTGATTGACGTACTTCCTGAAAAGAACATTGTTTTTTATTAAGAACTCTGCAAATTATAAGCAAAATAACTTGGCGAAATTTGGTACCTTTTTTTATAAATATCTTTGATTTTTCTTCGAGTATACATGCTATATTCATAAAAATGAACACAGTTTATAACAATAAGCTTATCATAATCTGCAATTTGAACGCTTTTGCTGCATTAGTTTGACAGGGCTATCTAAAAGATTTGCATTCTTTTTTAATTTGTTGATGGTCTCCTGTGGGTTTTCGGGGAAAAAATCTTCGTGAAAATATATGACCTTTACTATTTTGTTTACATACCTGGACTTTCAGATTAATTCCTTATGTATATTTCTAGATATTTAACAAAGCGTCTAAAATCCCAAGTGTCAAGATTTTTATTTTGTAGGCACTGTATATCACAGTTTTCCTAATAAAAAAAAAAAACATTATATCTGCTTCTGATTTCTGCTTTTAAATCTATTCGATGTTTAGCACGGTGTTGCTATTAACATATTGCACTCATAAATGTCTGAAAATGTTGTTTATATTTTCAAATCATTGAATACATCACAAACCAGTTGAAACAATTAAATGGCGCACATTTCAAGCGAATATCAATGTTTACCGTGGGTATATTTCCTTTAGTGTAGCTTCAGAAATAAACGTCAATGATGTTTTACACTCAGAAAAATAAAAGTACTATCTTTGATCTAATTAAACTGCTTTGTAAGCAGCAGTTACTTAATATGTTTAATAAAAATGGTAATAAGAGAAAGTGTCAGCTTAACATTGCTGAACGGTAGAGCAGCTTTAAGGGGTTACCTTGTTGATAACAACTTCACACCCAGTCTATGGAAATAAGATATCTTATGTTGTTAAAAACCATTGTGGAAAAATTGGATATAGATAAGCTGCTTAAGATGAAAATAATAAATTAACAGAGGGAAAAAAAAATAAAAAAATATATTGATGGAAAATTTTAAAGTAAGTATTAAGATTTAAACTTAAATCTATTAGAATAGTGAAAAAGGTTAGATTAATGGTATAGCTGTAGCTGTATAACTACTATTTATTACTCTTTTTTTTTCTAGTAATATGTTATTCTGAAAATTATGTTTAAAACGATCGGTAGCAAGAAAAAATACGTGTGGCACTCGGGGACTGCCGCGGTAAAGCTATTGCATAGCATTTTTTATCAACTTATGCAATTATAATTATTTATTTTTGTTTATTTATGCAGTTTTTTTTGTCTTTGATATTAATTCAAGTTAAACATTTTGAGCGTGATGACCGATAACAATTTTTTTTTCTTGTATTGAACAAATGAGAAGTTAATATCGTTTAAAATATTTTTATTATCTTACAATACATGTAGGTTAATCAGGAATTTTTATCATTGAAACTATACGTTTACGGCAGCTGAAATAAAAAAACATAAGTTTAAGACTTGATATTCTCAAAATATCTGAAAAATACCGCGTCAATGTCTGCCGAAGTCTACGGAGGGATACCGTGCCGAAGTCTGCCAAACTGAAGCGACGTTAGCCGGAGTGTTAGGTTTTTTTTCTCGTTACAGAATTTCTAGATTCTTTCGCCGCGCTCAAAGCCCGCGATAAAAGCTATGCAATACTTTAATAAATTACAAACAAAATTTGGCCGCGCTACGAAAATTAGATCGCGAGTTATAAGCATTTTAAATTTTCCGAACCTCACCGTGGGGGTCTCCTGTCACCAAAAATTAACACTGTCTCATAATAAATTACCAAACAAAATTTGGCCGCGCTACGATAATTATTCGCGAGTTATAAACATTTAAAATTTTTCGACCCTCACCGTGGGGGGGGGGGTTCTGTCACCAAAAATGAACACTCTCTCATAATAAATTACCAAACAAAATTTGGCCGCGCTACGAAAATTAGATCGCGAGTTATAAGCATTTTAAATTTTTCGACCCTAACCATGAGGGACCTCCTGTCACCAAAAGTAACGCTGTCTCATAATAAATTACCAAATAAAATTTGGCCGCGCTACGAAAATTAGATCGCGAGTTATAAGCATTTTAAATTTTTCGACCCTCACCGTGGGGGGGGGGGGGGTCTCCTGTCACCAAAAGTAACACTGTCTCATAATAAATTACCAAACAAAATTTGGCCGCGCTACGAAAATTAGATCGCGAGTTATAGTTATTTTAAATTTTTGACCCTCACCGTGGGGGTCTCCTGTCACCAAACGTAACACTGTCTCATAGTAAATTACCAAACAAAATTTGGCCGCGCTACGAAAATTAGATCGCGATTTATAAGCATTTTAAAATGTTCGACCCTCAGCATGGGGGGGTCTCCTTTCACCAAAAATTAACACTGTCTCATAATAAATTACCAAACAAATTTTGGCCGTGATACGAAAATTAGACCGCGAGTTATAAGCATTTTAACTTTTTCGACCCTCACCGTGGGGGTCTCCTGTCACCAAAAGTAACACTGTCTCATAATAAATTACCAAGCAAAATTTGGCCGCGCTACGAACATTTATCGCGAGTTATAAACATTTTAAATTTTTCGACCATCACTGTGGGGTTGGGTCTCCTGTCACCAAAATTTAACACTCTCTCATAATAAATTATCAAACAAAATTTGACCGTGCTACGAACATTTATCGCGAGTTATAAACATTTTAAATTTTTCAACCCTCACCGTGGGAGGTCTCCTTTCACCAAAAATTAACACTGTCTCATAATAAATAACCAAACAAAATTTCGCCGCGCTACGAAAATTAGACCGCGAATTATAAGCATTTTAACTTTTTCGACCCTCACAGTGGGGGTCTCCTGTCACCAAAAATTAACACTGTTTCATAATAAATTACCAAACAAATTTTGGCCGTGATACGAAAATTAGACCGCGAGTTATAAGCATTTTAACTTTTTCGACCCTCACCGTGGGGGTCTCCTGTCACCAAAAGTAACACTGTCTCATAATAAATTACCAAGCAAAATTTGGCCGCGCTACGAACATTTATCGCGAGTTATAAACATTTTAAATTTTTCGACCATCACTGTGGGGTTGGGTCTCCTGTCACCAAAATTTAACACTCTCTCATAATAAATTATCAAACAAAATTTGACCGTGCTACGAACATTTATCGCGAGTTATAAACATTTTAAATTTTTCAACCCTCACCGTGGGAGGTCTCCTTTCACCAAAAATTAACACTGTCTCATAATAAATAACCAAACAAAATTTCGCCGCGCTACGAAAATTAGACCGCGAATTATAAGCATTTTAACTTTTTCGACCCTCACAGTGGGGGTCTCCTGTCACCAAAAATTAACACTGTTTCATAATAAATTACCAAACAAAATTTGGCCGCGCTACGAAAATTAGATCGCGAGTTATAAGCATTTAAATTTTTCGATCCTCACCATTGGGCGGGTCTCCACTCACCAAAAGCTACATTATCCTACCTTGTTTTATCTTAAGACAATTCTTTTCTATACACATTCTATCAGGAATTTTTATTATTGAAACTATAGATTTATAGTAACTGAAATAAGATACATAAGTTTGAGACTTGATATCTTCTAAATATCTGAAAAATACCGCGTCATTGTCTGCTGAAGTCTACCGAAGGATACCATGCCGAAGTCTACCGGAGGATACTATGCCGAAATCTGCCGAAGTTAAACGACGGTAGCCGAGTGTTAGGTTTTTTCGTTACGGATGTGTTAGGATATTTCTCGTTACGGAATTTTTCGATTCGGTCGCCGCTCTCAAAGCCCGCGATAAAAGCTGTGCAATAGCTTAAAAAAAATAATAATAATGTTATAATGAGAAAATATAAATTTTCGTTTGAATATTTTATGTGTGATATATTTATTTTTAATTGTGTTCGATTTTTAATTATTTATTTATTTATTTTTAAGGTTTAAAGCAAAAGTCTTTTTATATTTAATATGAAAAAAATACATTTTTAGTTCCAGAGAAGAAAAAAAAACTTATTGTGTTTGTACTTTCTGAAGAACAAAAAATTGCTGGTGTAAGATAACTTGAGATTAATTAAATATATTCTTTTTTTATTATGTTTTGAAAAGGACGGATTATTATGTAAAATTTTAATCAAAATCTTGTATGGTGAAAAAATGATTAAACATTATCAGAATTTTTTCTTAACCAAAGATGAGAAAATGACATGTGTATGTAAGAAATTTTTGAATATTAATAAATCGGTTAAATGATTTAATTTCTTTACTTTAGAAATTTAAAATTTAATTATTTTTACATTTATTATATTGTTTATCTTGTTTGCTTTGTTTGCCGTGTAACTACACTTATAAATATATTTATTGCTTTATACATAAAATATACATAAATTAAAAAGAAGGTATTACGTTTCACACAATGCATTGATTTTTAAAAAATAATAAAATTTTAAATATACACTGTTAAAAATTTCGATAAAAACACAGGAAAAAAATCGAAATCTTCTGTAAATTTACGCTAGTTTTCGGTTAAATCCATTCCATTGTTTTTCTCGGTCATCATTTTACAGACATTTTCCTTATCTTATATCTAATTCCCTGTAGTGATTTCCATGTCTTTTTTTTTTATATTTTAATTTTTGTACCTTCCCACTGCCGCGACCGGATATATCCGTTCACTTTGCTGCAAGTTTCACTGCAGTTGAAGCTTTATTTAAATTAATATAATTCTACAAATATAATCTGGTTTTAAGAAATTAAGTTATGATTGATACTTTCAAGGCTTTTATTAGCATATACGTAACAAAAAATTGTACCATGATAGAAAATCTATCTTTTATTAGCAATTAAAGTAAATTGCAGAGAAAAAAAAAACATTACAATTTTGACCTTTTGCTCGGCAGTCAAAGGGTTAAATTTTGTAATTAAAAATACACACTTTTGAAATTCTCTTGCAAATTTATTAAAGAAGAACATTTTTTTTTAAGATTTTTTTTTCAAAACTTAGAATAGTTAAGACTGGGAAAATCATCTCATCTGATTTAGTAGCAATTTTTAATACACACTTTTGAAATTCTCTTGCAAATTTATTAAAGAAGAACATTTTTTTTAAGATTTTTTTTTTCAAAACTTAGAATAGTTAAGACTGGGAAAATCATCTCATCTGATTTAGTAGAAATTTTTCCCCCCTGCATCATAAAAGACATACTTTGCTCTCAACAGTAATAGTTTTTACAGCTGAGTCAATAAGGTGTTCTTATGCCGTTAAGAGGTCTCGGGTCCAAACCCCAGGACGGCGAGAAACAAACTGTGTTAAAGTTTACTGATTCAGTAGTTTAAATTTACTCGAAAATTTCAAGTTCGTTGAAGCTCACTGGAGATTGATTGATTCACTAATCTTAAAAACTGAATTAAATTACTATTATTCAGAGTAAATTTACAGTCTTGTGTATTTTTAAGGATGTTATTTTACACTATTTACTGTAAACTTACTCAATAACTTCTTTATTAATTAACAGAATCTAGGTTTTTCTAATCTCTGTAACTTTTACATAAGACTTAAGTTAATGAATTATCCATATATTCTTTTTAATTTCACAGAAAATGTTTTTACAGAGTAGAGCACGAACAAATTTTTTGGTATCTCAGATGTTAAGTAAAATAAAAGGCAAAAATAATTAACGTTTTAAAAAAAAGATTTTTATATAGTACAGTGAGAATTTCAACACTTTCACTTACACAGTGCCATCTATCTTTGAACTTGGAACTAAAGCAGAGATATACAGGGTGGGGGATAAAGATCTCCCTAATTTGCCGCTGTCACTGAGGCGGCGCTAGTATAGAGGGCATGTCCGAAGTAGCGCTGTTATATTTCCTTTGTTATGCCATTTTAGTGGACAGTATGTCTTGGACTAATGAACATCATGCGTTCGTTGTTGAAACTTACTTTAAGAATGCGGATTCCATCATTCAAATGCAATCATTATTTCGTAGGCACTTTGGAGTAAGCAGACATGTAAAAGTACTCGACAAAAAAACAATATCCTTATGAAATGCTAATTTTAGTGGAACAGGTTCGTATTTAAAACGAAAGTCGCCCAGTAGATCACGTCATATTCGAACACCACTTCATGCTCAGAGACTTATAGAGAACGAAGGAAAACATTTAGACAATATCATTTTTCGTACAACAAAGCCTCGAAATAAATTAAGAGAAAAAATTGTAACAAATTGTAAAAATTAATAAATGGTATACACTATTTTTTTAATGTTAAAATAAAATATTTGTTTACAATGTCCTACATATATTTTTTCACCTCTTAATATGGGGAGATCTTTATGCGACACCGTGCAGTCAAAATGATAAAATAACGATCTTAAAATAATGTAATAATATGTTCAGCAGTTGTTTCCGTTTAGTATTTCTAAGCGAAATTATTAACTTCATAAATGAAAAATAAAATAATAAACTAATATAAATAAAACAAAAATTTATAAGATATGTCACTGAACTACTTTCTTAAAATAGGGAAATTATCGGTATCAAATCTATTGCTGTAAGTAAAAAAAATTTTTATGATCTTTTGGCTATTGTTTCCTACCCTGCGGCTGATATTACAGTATCATTTTGAATGAATTTTAAATTTTATTTCAATAAATAAATGTTATTTTTCATGTAAAAATGTGCTTTATTGTTATTCATGAACAATCTAAGAAAATGCATTATTAAAAACAAAACTGTTATGCTTTTCTACTACAAAAGAAGGATACCTTTAATATGTAACGCAGGCTGTTTGAGTCCCTTATTAATTTTAATGCATTATAAACATGTACAGAAAAAAAGTATTTTCTTTCGTTTTTTTTTTTTTTTTTTTTTTTTTTTGACGTGACAACGTCTTGTAAATTGGTTTGCCGGGAGACACTTCAAGAAACTGCGTTACGTTACGTTACGCTCCGCTCACGATACGCGCTCACTTTTCTCTTAACTTTTTCCGGTCACTTGTGGGACCATTTTCTGAACGTGAATGTGAATTCGCTGCAAGGAAGGGGCGGTGCTTAATAGGAATTTTAGATAGTATCAAACTAAGACGAAATACGTTATGTATTAGTTATTAGTATAAAGTACAAAGAAAATAAGTGTAGTTTATTTCGTAATTCGGTGGTATATTATGGAAAACTAATGATATGTGATTAGTGAAAGCCATTTTACTTTAGTTATATTCTGCTCATTGAAAAATTCTTTAATATGCTGTTTACAAAATTCAACATTTGACATCAATAAACACGAAGTAAAATGTGTTTAACAAACACAGTGTATTGCAAGTTATTGTATGTATATTTGTATATAAATACGTATGTATGTGTAAAGGTAAAAATAAAATTTTGTTAATATCACCGCCCCTTCCTTGCAGCGAATTCACATTCATTCACATTAAAATTATTTTACAACTCAAAGTCGTTGTCACGTAAAACTTTCGCCCGTATACCGACTTTACAGGCAACCAATTTTTTTTATATATATATATATTATTGATTGATTTTTAGAGTCAAAATTTTAGAACCTTATTTTTAAATTAATTTACTTCATAATGTAGACAAAAAAAATTATAAAAAAGTTATTGTCGTCAGAAAAACAATTTTAAGTTCTTTTGTCATTGTGATATGATATAGTGATGCCAAAAATTATATGAAAGTCCAACTAACAATATTTAGTGAAGCCAAACAACTAATATGAAGAGCAACGTAAATTACAATTTTTAAAATCCCCTTTTAGCAGGGATGAGAGCGCTCCGACCAAAATGACCGATTACTACCACTAAATTTCATTAAAATTTCTGGCATTATTTAATGGCAAGATATCTGAGAAGTCATAAACCAAAGTATGCTTTAAAAATTTATTAGTAGTAATCGGTCATTTGGGTCGGAACACTCTCATGCCTATTTTAGGTAAAATCGGAAGACACTATGTTGCATTAAAGTACGTGATGAAATATAATCTAATGCAAATTCAAAATTGTAAAACAAAAAACGTACTGGAAACGATATAAATTCTCTGTTTTTGAATTTTTAATTTCATAGAAAATGCTTTAGCAGTGTAGAGCACAAACACATTTTTTGATATCTCGGGTGCTAAGTAAAATGAAAGGCAAAAATAAATTAACTCTTAAAAAATATGTATGGTAGAATGAGAAATTTAAAACTTTCACTTACACAGTGCCATCTGTCTGTGAACTTGGAACTAAAGCAGGGATATAGTTTAAATGATAAAATAACAATCTTAAAATAATGTAATAATATGTTCAGCAGTTGTTTCCGTTTAGTATTTCTAAGCCAAAATTATTAGCTTCATTAATGAAAAATAAAATAATAAACTAGCATAAATAAAACACACATTTATAAGATATATCATTGAACTAATTTCTTAAAATAGTGAAATTATCGATATCAAAACGGTTGCTGTAAGTAGAAAAATTTTTGGCTGTTATTTCCTACCCTGCGGATGATATTACAGTATCACTTTGAATGAATTTTAAATTTCATTTCAATAAAAAAATGTTATTTTTCAAAAGCATTTTATTGTTGTTAGTGAGCAATCTAAGAAAATACATTATTAAAAAGAAAAACTGTTACGATTTTCTACTTCAAAAGAAGGATACCTTTATTGTGTAACGCAAGGAGACTTGTTTGAGTCCCTAATTAATTTTAGTGCACTATAAACATGTACAGAAAAAAACATTATTTTCTTCCTTTTTTTTCAATATATTATTGATGGATTTTTAGAGTAGAAAAATTAGAACTTTTTTTAAAAATTAATTTCTATATTATAAAAGCGAAACGTATCTGTGCGTAACGCATACGCCATTTTGTGAATGGCAACACTATCGCATGTAATTCGGTTTTGCAATTTTCGGTATTGCAAATTTTACACTTCTAAACATTGGACATTTTCAACCTTTACACCTTCGTATAGAGAAAAATATGTACTTTTAAATGCAATTTGCTTGAAAGCTGCACCTCAATTTATTCTTGACATATTATTTTTATTTGTAGTTTTTAGCACGAATTTTGTAATTGTGGCAACAGGAATACGTCCATTTTCTCTTAAAATTGATAAAAATTGAAATGCGCGCATGTAAATCTTGAGAAGATGAAAATTATGTTTTGTCATTGTGGTATGATATGGTGAGTCCGAAAATTATATGAAGGTCACACTAAGAATATTTAGAGAAGCCAAACAACTAATATTCAGAGCAACGTAAATTACAATTTTTAAATCACTTTTCAGGTAGAATCACAAGATACTATGTTGCATTAAAATACGTGATGAAATGTACTCTAATGCAAATTTAAAATTGTAAAACAAAGAACGGACTGGCAACGATACAAATTATCTGTTTTTGAATTTTTAAACAATTTTGACTTGCCAAATTTCTGACACCACAATGCATTAACCTGTAAGCACACGCAGCAGATTAGATTTCCCTTCAATCGCATTTTCCTTCTTCGAAAAAAAGTGATACATTTTATAAAGACTCTTCTGACCTGTCTCGTACTTTCAAAGTCAAGATCGAGAAGGAATATGTAAAATAATTCCGTTTCTTTGCACCTTAGATTTGGTTAAAGATACCGCCTGGGAGTAAATAATCCCTTGCGTGTACGAACATATCATTTCTATATGTTCATTCCTTACGGGATCACACACAATAAAGTAATTTTAGTAGATTTTATTCATGTTACTACTACAGGAAATAAATGCTTTACAGGTTACATGAATGTTTACTTTAATAGAGGTACGCACAAATAATAAACAGACATGCAAACAATAAATACAATAAACCCAACTGGAGTGAAAAATTAACCAGAGACAGTAATTGAATCCGGGACCTCAGCACTCCAGGCTGTTGCTCTGGCTAATTTTTCACTCCAGTTGGGTTTATTGTACTTATTGTTTATATGTCTGTTAATTATTTGTGTGTACCTTTATGATTTGAATGCAGGTGTTATTTATGTGTGTTTTAGTTTACTTTAATGGTTACATACTTACATATTTATGTTATTCAAAATCCACTTTTGTCGTTATTATTTAATTAGTAAATATTACTAAATGTGTGTATATCTGAAAATTTTATCAAATCATAAAAATGCGTGAAAGTAAAGGGAAAAAAATGTTGCATTTCATTCATTGGTTAAGAAACTACAGTTTTTCGGACTGCGCTAAATGTAGTCTTTTTCTGGCTACTGGACGGGCTCTGCTCTTTTAATGCTATTTATTTCATACAATTAATATTGTAAAGAGAAGAATTGTAAAACATTGAGATAAAATATGACTGAAAAAAATTGAACAACAAAAAATATTCATTATTAAGGCCCCACACTAAATCCAGAAAAAGACCCGAATGATAATGTAAAGTCTATGGGAGCGCTCTTTTCAAACATCTCGCTCAAATTTTAATATTTTTACATGATTCTTTTGCACAAGATAGTCGAGGACAATCCACAACCGGTCAAGTTCTAACTTTTTCGATTTTGCTTATATATATATTTTTTTTATATTACGATAGTTCTAATTTCAGAACCGGTTTAAACCGGTTTCGAAAGTTAAACTAATCTTTGTAAAAAAATCTGAAACCAAAACTGAAAAAGTAAAAATTAGGCTAATCGTGGATCGTCCTCAGCTATCTTGTGCAAAAAAATCATTTAGAAATATTAAAATTTGGGCGAAATATTTGTAAAGAACGCCTCCATAGACTTTACATTATCATAAGGGTCTTCTTTGCGCCTAGTGTTGCGCCTTAATTAACACAAAAGAGACAAATATATATTGTATAGTTGTATCTTTAGTCCTTTTATTCCTCAGGATACGTAAAGAATGTCTGGCTATTCTAGAAATAAAACATAGCTAGCATTTTCTGGAAATTGTTTCAACTTAAAAGCTTAGGAAGTCAGTGCATCTTCTAATCCCACGTGACTAAAAATAGATTTTTATTCATGCTGTTACACCAGGAAATAATCGCTGACAATGATATCAAGAAATATTTTCCTCCGAACGACCAAATGTAATACAAGCGTGTTTACAAATTAAAAAAACAAATTTGTAACTTAACAAATTACAAAGTCTATTTGTAAATGATATTTCAAAATACTCAAATTTTAAAATCTTAAAAATAAATCTAAGGTACCCTGGGGTAATAACGCCACGTTAAGGTTCTACCAATTTTCACGGCTTAGTTTTAGATTGTATTTTTCAAACAAATATAGGATCTGATACAGCAACTCATTGACTATCTATATAAAATAAAATAATTTTACAGATATGTATTCATAAAATGTAATGGCGTTTTTTCTTGACCAATGCTATTTGGCGTTATTACCCACCTATATGGGTAATAACGCCATGCAAACAAAACTATGAAATAAGATGGAATAATTGCATGTAGATAGCCCAATTCTAAAAATACAAACTCTACAAACTTAGAAATTGACAAATTGCATTCTAAGCTATTGAAAATGTTCAATTTTTTGTGAAAGTGTAAGAAAAATAAAGGTGTGGTTTGGGAGGGGGGGGGGGAATGAGGCAAAAGAATATCAGACCGTGAGCTTCTTTTTGCTTAAAAAGGACCGCTTAAATAGAAATATGAGAAACATTGCACAGTTTTAACTGTGTTTATTTGAATCAGTATTTAGGATGTAGCTCGGCCACTGTAGGGAATCAACCGGGGTATTAATGTAAAGGATTGGCGTTATTACCCCGGTATAGTTATTGCGCAGTGCATTTTAAATTACAAATTATCTCGAGAAGATATCCAAAATCTTTAACAACATTTTAGAAGTACATGAAATGCACTACAAATTTATGTAATTAACAAAGTATTTCCGGATAAAAAGATAGTCTTCACATCACAACACATATCTCGCAAATTTTAGATCAAGCGTTAATTTTAGTTGTTTGTAAAAACAATAAGACCTAAAAATGAAACAAATTAACTTGAAGCTGTTTTTTGCGATTTATATGACTCAAAACCCTTCTGCGCAGAGCACATGAGTGTCATTTACCTGATTATTTCATAATTATGCAAAATATAAGCACTTGGCGTTATTACCCCGCCTGGCGTTATTACCCCAGGGTACCTTATATTTAAATTAATAATGATAATAAACATATTTTTAGGATGATTATAACGAGTCCTATATTATGTACGCCGTGCATTAAATATTAATATTCTTAGAGCAATGACAGAAAAAAAAAACAATAGTTTATAGAAAGACAAATTTAACTGTTTAAAATGTGCATTTTTATTTGATGGAAATAATCAGACTGACTTCTGAACGCCTCATATTACATACGACATGGATTAAATATTAATATTCCTAGACTCATCACAAACAAATTTTAAATGAAATTTTAATTTTACAATTTTCGGAACTGCAAATTTTTAAACTTCCGAATATTGCCCATTTTAAATTTTTACACCGTTGTGTAGAGAAAAAAATGCACTTTTTAACGAAATTTGTTTGAAATCTCTATCACAATATGTTTCTAAATTATTATTGTTATTTTCAGTTTTTGTTACTCTTTTTGTCATTGTGGCAACAGAAGTATTCATCTTTGGACATTAAACTTGGACCAACCAGAAAACGAATAAAATAAAAAAAATAGAAGTATTCCATTTTTGGACATTAAACTTTTACCAACCAGGAAACATTTAAAATTAAATAAATAACTTACGGAATTCAACCAATAAAAAGATTCAGATGTACTTTAGATTTCCCAATTCTCTACCGAAAACAACAACTATTTTTTCCGAATAGTTAAAAGTAGTTCAGTAATTATATAAGTGGACAATAAATGCTTTAAATTAAATTATTGAAGTATTTTATAAAAATGACAGTTTCTATAAACTACACTTCTTTCATTTTTTGTGATTTAGAATTTTTATTTATTAAATATTTTAAAGAAAAAATAATACATGCTTTTTTTTCTTTTCTTGCAATCTTTACCAGCATTTACTGTATATTAATTAAGGGAACGCAGTATGTTTGAAATCATCTTTTCAATTTTGAGTAATATTGTAACATGAGTGGTGGCACAATACACTGTTAAAAATTTCGTGCTACTTTGAACCAAGATTTGGTGCTTGCAGCTATTACCAGCTGCCACCATAGGATGGTTCAAACGAAGCCCCAAATCTTGGAACAAATTTACACCATATTATTTGAAAAAATGATACTATGGTTCAACCTAAGTTCCAAATCTTGGAACAAGATTTCACCATCTTATGGTGGCAGCTACTAAGCACCAAATTTCGGTTCAAGGTTGCACAAAATTTTTAACAGTGTATACTTAATGCTTAAAATTTAATGAAAATAAACAAAATTTGTAAAACAGCTTATTTTACTATTATTTTATTTAATTTTTTTAATCCGTACTATTTTTTTAAATTTGAATATTTTGGCTCCGATTTTTTTCCTCATTGATTAGAAAATACTAAATAAAACTGTGCATGGATTTTTAAATGTATGGGATTTTACAATATATAAATTTTTTTTTCTCTCGTGTTCATTAAAAAATGAAGAAAATTAAACAATCTCTTTATTAATTTAAAAAAAAAATAGCTATAAACCTCAAATCAATTCACAAAAATGTTGAATACAAAAAAAAAAAAAAAAAAAAAAATTTCAAATTTCTATCTAAATTAGCAAAAAAAGGCCTTATTATTTTTTGAACAAGCAAGTTATACAAATATGAACTTGGAGAAAAATCGGTCTAAAGTTTTCATTTCTATGAGTAAATGCACCGTATCTATTAACAAAATTTACATTATCGCTACAATAATATTGTCGTATAGGAAAAGTGAGGTTTCAAAATATTCACAATTAAAACAGCTTTCAGTTAATATTAAGAAAAGAAAATCGACATTTTGACGAATTCCAAGGTATTGTGTCCCCTTAAGGAAGAATATGGATTTTATTGGTATAAAAAAACACATTTTATCATATGATTATTTTATTAATAATTTTCAGTAATATCATTTTCTTAATGAAACATATTTTATTGTATGATGAATCTAATCATCCATGTGCGCCGGAAGCGAAGTGGTGCATAACCAAAAATCCCTTTCGGCATGGCCTATAGGCGGAGGTAGATTTCGAAAAGTTTTCATCTCAAAAAAAAAAAAAAAAAAAAAAAAATGATTAGAGATAAACCCAGTTTAACTACTTTATTCA
Organism: Maratus speculifer; assembly: GCA_964019185.1. Lineage (NCBI taxonomy): Eukaryota > Metazoa > Arthropoda > Arachnida > Araneae > Salticidae > Maratus > Maratus speculifer. The sequence goes on along the minus strand of OZ025300.1, from coordinate 90,940,366 downwards.
GCCGCTTTTAAAAAATTTTTAATTTCATTTTTCTGTAAGAACTGGTTTTATCAAAATCATCTTAAACGAAATTCTACTCAAATGCCCATTTTGGCAACATATTTTGAATTATATTCTTACTTTATTTAACAAAATTGACCAATATGCTCATTATATAGTTCCTAAATAACAAAAAATGGTTAATTAAATTCGTTTGACAGCAAAATTGAATTTAAAAATGAGTCATAAAATAACCGATTTATTATTTTATTACATCCACAATTCTTTAATCAAGATCGCTTTGAGAAATATTGTGCGAAGTGCCCACTTTGACAGATTTTTTTAAATATATATTTAGCCTTTATCAAAAATCTGACCAATACACAGTAATTACACAGTTCCTAAATAACAAATAACTGTCAGTTGAATGCGTTTGAGAGGAAAATTGAATTTAAAAATGAGTCATAAAATAAACATTTTGTTATTTGAATACAGCCTCAATTCTTTTATCATGATCGCTTTGGGAATTTTTTTTTTTTTGCGAAGTGCTTACTTTGACAGCTTTTAAAAAATATATATTCACCCTTTATCAAAAAATCGACGAATACGCACATTATATAGTTCCTAAGTAACAAAAAACTGTCATTTGAAAGCGTTTCAGAGTAAAATTGGATTTAAAAATGAGTCATAAAATAACCAATTTGTTATTTGAATACCCACAGTTCATTAATCATGATCGCTTTGGGAAATTTTGTGCAAAGTGCCCATTTTGGCAGCCTTTTTTAAAAAATATATTCTGCCTTTATCAAAAAACTGGCCACTCCGTCACATTATATAGTTCCTAAATAAGACAACCTGTAAATTGGATGCGTTTGAGAACAAAAAAAGATTTTAAAATAACTCGGTAAAAACGCAATTTCTTAAATTTATTCAAATTTCAATCACAATAACTTAGTAAAATTCTGTTCAAAATACCCTTTTTGGCAGCCTTTTTAAAAATATATTCTGCCTTTATCAAAAAACTGGCCAATCCGTCACATTACATAGTTCCTAAATAAGAGGACCTGTAAATTGGAAGGGTTTGAGAACAAAAATGAATTTAAAAATGACTCAGAAAAAACGCAATTTGTTATACTTTCTCAATTTTTCATTGACAACTTCGGGAAATTCTGTTCAAAATACCCTTTTTGGCAGCCTTTTTAAAAATATATTGTGCCTTTATCAAAAAACTGGCCAATACGTCGCATTATATAGTTCCTAAATAAGAGGATCTGTCATTTGGATGCGTTTAAAATCAAAAATAAATTTTAAAATGAGTCAGAATATAAGCAGTTTGGATTTGAGGTTTTTTCTCCAACTCCTATTTTTGTTTAATATATTTTTGCTATAAGGATTGGTTCTATGAAAAACTTCTTAATATAAAAGTTGTAGATATTATTGTGAAGATGTAAAATAAATTTAATTAGATTTGATTGCTTAAGAATTGAGTAAGTTATGGATTTTTTTCTTTTCTTTTTTAATTTTTTTCATCGGTAAAAATTGGTCCTATCAAAAACTTGTAAATACAAAAGTTTTAGATAATATTGAGTACATTTATATAAAATTTAGTTGGATTTGATACCTTGAGAATCGACGAAGTTATGAATTTTTTTCTCCCAAAAACCATGTTTTTTTCGCCCCTTGAGCCCATTTTTAACTTTATCAAAAATCTGTCATACATAAACTTTTTGCCCATTTCTTAGAAGTAATATAAACTTTAAACTGATTCGATATCTATTTTAATCAAAAAGTTATCGCGTTTTTTCGGTTTTCACAAAAACCCTCCCTATTTCCACCCCCTTGGTCCGATTTTGCCCATTAACGAACTCGACCGAGATTTTAAGCTCATTGATTTTATGTAAAAGTTTGAAAAAGATCTGAGCATAATTATGGAAGTTATCGTGTCTAGAAGAAAGTGATATACACCGATAGATAGATAGATAGATAGATAGATAGATAGATAGATAAACTTTTTTACTGATGGTAGTTTTGGGGTCTAGGAGTCATGATTCGTGTAGATCCGCAAAAATTTTTCAGAAATTCCAACATGGGAGAGAATGCAATAGGTAGTATTTCATACGAAATCTACCTAAAATGAATGCCAATAGTTGTTGACTCGTAGGCTTAACATTCTGTTTTTCTGCACCCAATTTTTCCTGTTTTCATACTTTTGATTAGAGGACAAACACAATGCTAAACCTACGAATCATTCACTAGTGGTATTATACATTTCAAATTTCTCTTAAATCTTTTGTAACAAAATCTTAGCAAAGTTTATATTTTCTTTAATTTCTATCTAATTGTAACTCTTTATATCAAGACAAATGTTATTTCTAAGACGCTTTCTTTACTAAAAGAGCCGAAAACAATTGTTGCAATTGCATTAAAATTTATAATACCTCCCGAAGGAACTATTTGAAATAAAATAACGGCCAAGTTAAAAACAAACTTTAATTTACAGCTGCAGATGTGATATAAACACACTGTTTTTACCCAACGTAAATTACTAAAGAGACTTTTAAAAAAAACGTCTTGTGGTCACCATTTCAGAAATTTGAAATAATTTTTGTTAGTCTCCGTTTTGGGGTTATTTAAATAATAAACCAATAATAACAATGATTATTAATTTTAATTAAAAATGCATATTCATCTTGTTAGTGAGGTTAATTACATTAAAAATATTACAAGATACAAAAATGCAACTATAAAGTAGTATAAATATATTATGGGATTATTATAATTTAAAATAAACCATAATAATTTAAATTTATTATGGCACTTATATTACTAGCATGAGGAATATACATATAAAAAATAAATGATTTTACTGAAGTATTGACATATTTCTAACTTTTTGTTTTAAATTTTTTATACTGACTTTTCGGTTAAATTAAATTATAAATTTAGTAAGAACGTATAAAATAAAAATAGACTCTTGAATATTCTTCATACCAAATAGTAAGTAAATAAAACCACACAGAATGTCAAATCCTACGTTTTGTATACGGAAACATCCATTCAGAAATGTTCTAACAATTCGAGCAAATTTTCATGAATAATCCCAAATATTTTATTTAAAATATATAATTAAGATAAAAATTGATATAACCTGTTAAATACCACTGTGTTCCATTCACTTATTTGCAACAAAGTACAGTCGACTCTCGTTAATTCGAACTCGTCGGGACCACTAGAAATGTTCGAACTATTCAGAGTTCGAATTATGTAAAGTAGGAGAGGAAACTATAAGGGTACTATTACAAAGAAATTAATGTTATAATATTTTTTAAATATATTTCGGCAGTTATCAATAAAATATGACTTAATGTTAAATTAAAAGATATAAATACATAAACTGATTAATGAATTCGGAGGAAGCACAAACAAAGGAGGTGTCATGGATGAAAAGACGGGGCACTAAAAAGCGGATGTAAAATGCATGGGACTATATGTATGCTGGTTCAGGACAATTCTGACAAAATAAAAGAAAGATGGTTATTTCAAGGAAGTCGAGAAGAAATTAAGGAAAAATGAAAAATCGGAAACTTATTATTTTGAATTAAACGACTTTAAGAGAAAATGAGTTCGAATAAAGGAAAATTTTTAACGTTATTCTACTATTGAAAATTTCGGGACTTCCTGTTCGAATGAAGCGAAGATTCGATTTATCCGATTTCGAATTAACGAGAGCCGACTGTATATTGCTTGTTTATATAATCAAAATTTTTTTACTTTTTTGACCAGAGTGTTACTAGAGTAACAAGAGTGTGAATTATTATATAGATAAGAAAAATACATTTCGTTAAAAATTAGACATATTTTATGAGAGTTGAGTACGATGTTATTTAACTGGTCATATTAATTTTGATCTTAAGTACATTTTTCAACCCTTCACTACGCGGTATGCCATATCTGGCACACATCTAAAAACACTATAATTATCATTCTGTGCCATGAATTTGGACAATAGGATGGCTGTAACTGATCAAGAACAGTAACAACACTGGAATAAGATTTGTTTTGTCCATGTCAGATAGCTGCATTTTACAAAAATTAGGACTTTTTCTTTAGAAACAATAAAATTTTCGAACAAGCTATTAAGGCAAAATTTATATTTATTATTTTACAGAATACTTAAAAACATTAATGTAAAGAAAGTTGCAAATTATTAAGCAGGTAAAACTAATTTATGTAGGTCCATTTAATTGCAAAATATAGCAATACAATATTTAAAAAACCTAATTGTGTATATAGGGTACACGAAAAAAAAATATCACATTTTACCTTAAATTTTGAAAATTAATTTTTATTTACTATTTTTCCTATTGATAGTCTGAGATATAGATTTCATATATTCTTCTGATATAAAAATAGATAAAATCGTGCAGTGAAGGGTTAATATAATAATTGAAATTATTTTCGAAAATTTGCTCGAAATGGTCGCAAGAGTAACTGTGAACGTTTCCATTCTCAGAAAGTATGTTACCGTTCATTTCAATGCTTCAAATCACTTTTATGTTATTAGAAGTATCATAATCTCCTAACATGCATTACAAAAGCTTTTTCCCTGCAGACCATAATGTAACAGGTATTTTTGTGTGTCTCTAAGAAAAAACTATAAATGATACACGTTTCATTTTCATAGAACATGCTACAGTTAACCTCAATAATGTAAAAAAAATTGTACATAAATCCTAATACATTGTAAAAAGGAAAAAATGTAAAATTACTACATTTTTTCTAGGAAAAACAGATCCCTCATAGCATGCATGTTCACAGTGACGTCACAATGACGTCACTGTGAGTCACTTTGGTCACATCACATCTGTGACCAAAATGCCACAATGCCCAAATGCCTTAGTGACGTCACAATGTGACTAAGATGGGACTTTCTAAAAAATTTTTCACAGTTCGTCACAATGTTAATGTCAAAGTAGTCACAAATGACGCACTTTTCACAAATTGGTCACATTGTGACGTCACAAAAAAGCTCTAAAACGGCCATAACGACTTCACATTTTAGTCACTGTGACTTCACATCGACGTCACGTGACGTCACATCGACAATCGATGGTCACAAAGTCACAATGTGACTTCACAACGACGTTGCAGTGACGTCACCATGTCTTACCCGTAAGACACATTGACGTCACGGTGACGTCGTTGTGAAGTCACATTGTGACTTTGTGACCGTCGATGTGACGTCACGTGACGTCGATGTGAAGTCACTGTGACTAAAATGTGAAGTCGTTATGGCCGTTTTAGAGCTCGTTTGTGACGTCACGTTGTGACAACTTTGTGACGTCACGATGTGACCAAAATGTGAAAAATGTGTCATTTGTGACAAAATTGTCATTAAAACTGTGACTATTCTGTGACGATAGTGACAAGATTGTGAAGACAGTTTGCGATTATTTTTTGATTTGTGACAAATTTGTCACTAACTTTGTAACGGTGGCAGCATTGTCAATGTTGTGAAGTTACACAGGGACACAATTATACAGTTATGAACAATGTAATACAGAGTAAAATCCCTTACATCTATAATTTTATTATACTTTGGCGATACATCTCAATTAAAACTTGGGAGATGCTATAAAAAGAATGTACCAAAACAAAGTCACTGAATCAAAATGTAATGCCATGCAGACTTTAATCTTTGATACATTTTTTCTCTGTTGCAATAAATGAGAATATTTAAGACAACTGAATATTCGATCTATCACAATTATTTGAAATTTAGCAACTTGTTTTTCTAATAAGCATTAAAATTATCATAAAAACACTTCCTTTAAGGTCACTAGTCACAGAAAAAGACCCGGATGATAATGTAAAGTCTGTGGAAGCGTTCTTTTCAAATATCTCGCTCAAATTTTAATATTTTTGCATGATTTTTTGCATAGGATAGCTGAGGACGATCTACAACCGGCCTATTTTTCACTTTTTAAATTTTGCTTATATATGTTTTATATTATGATAGTTTCAATATAAGAACCGGTTTAAACCGGTTTTGAAATTTAAAATATTTTTTTTTAAATCTGAAACCAAAATTGAAAAAGTAAAAACTAGGCTGGTTGTGAATCGCCTTCAGCTATCCTGTGAAAAAAATCATGTAAAAATATTAAAATTTGAGCGAGATATTTGAAAAGAACGCTCCCACAGACTTTACATTACCATCCGGGTCTTTTTCTGTGGCTAGTGTTGCAACTTAAAGGAAGAGTTTTTTTCTTTTTAATTTTAATGCTTATTAGAAAAACAAATTGCTAAATTTGAAATAATTGTAATAGATCGAATATTCAATTGCCCTAATTATTCTCATTTATTGCAACAGAAAAAAATATGTAACGAAGATTAAAGTCTGCATAGCATTACATTTTGATTCAATAACTTTCGTTTGGTACATTCTTTTTATAGCAGCTCCTAAGTTTTAATTAAAATGTATCGCCAGAGTATAATAAAATTATAGATGTAAGTGATTTTACACTACATAACAATATTCATAACTGTATAATTGTGTCCCAGTTGGACTTCACAATATTGACAATGCTGCCACCGTCACAAAGTTAGTGACAAATTTGTCACAAATCAAAAAATATTCGCAAACTGTCTTCACATACTGTCTTCTATGAATATTAAAATATTATTAAAAGATGCAAAGAGGAACTATAAAAAAAAATTAAAGTTAAATATTTATTAGTATATTAATAAACAAAAAAAACATTAAGGGGATATCCATAACTGGAAGGCTGTCCATCATAGACACATCTACCTAATAAAAATTCCGACGATAAACATAAAATAGAACAACAAATACGTTAATTATAATTATTAATATTTTATTTATAATATTAGAGAGTATTTATAATACGCACTTTAATCACGATGTATACTAATACTACATATAATGGATATTTTGAAATTTACCTCTGTAAATTGATTCATTAAAGGAAATAATAAAAGTGTCTGGAATGAAAAATTAATAATAAAATACAGTTATTACTTTTTAGCTTCATAACGTTCAAGTATTTGCGTTATTTGTTTTAAATACAATCATGTTTAAATTCTTATTGATTGTCTTAACTTCCAAATTCTCTCTGAAAACATTCCAATAAGAATATTTACAACTGAAACATTTTCACCCACAATGACTTTCTATTCAAAAATTTTATAACATTTCACAGGTTAAAAAATACATTAAAAAATCATTAACGTTATTGTTTTTTTTTTTTTTTTTTTTTTTTTTTTTTTTTTTTTTTTAAATATCAAACATCTACGATTTCTTTTAATAGTCTTCTTGTTCTCTTATAAATTCCTCTTCTGAGCGGATGCATTTTTTTTAAATAACATTATGCAATGTTTCCGAAGATTACTTAATACAAAAATTAAAAAAGGATGTTTGTTAATAATTTTATTCTATAAAAAAGCTTCTTTATTACAAAATATAATTATCTTTAAATGTTTAATAATTATATTAACAATTTATTATAATATATTTTCATATGATTTTATGTTTATGGAAACATTTTAACCAATTATTTTAAAAAAGGAAACAACATAGATTAAAATGGAATTAAAATCACTACCTTTCACCATCACTACCTAATCCAAATTATTAATAATCAAGTTTTGTATGTCAACAAAATAAATAATGGATGCATTAGACTTTGTTAAGTTAATAAAGCATTAATGTTTTATAGCATGTTTTTGAAAGGTAATTAAAATCCTTCTCAGAATAATAATAATAATAAATGCAACCATGAAAAATAATATTTTTCCATACCTTTTTTCCATCGAATTCATTCGTTCTAGTTTCCATCGAATTCATTCTTTCTTTTTGCTGCACAAACTAAATCCGATAATAATTAAAGTGGCAAAGACCAAATCATTTTAACAGTCAAAGCCCCTTAATTTTCTCGGACTTATGTTTTGCCGCTTCGAAGAGTTGTAGTGGATATTCTTGTTTAAATTGTAAATGCGTGTCAATACGCATCTGCTCACAAGTCACATCTGCCATATCCAGTCAACTAACTTCTCGCGTCTTCTATCATCAATTTAAAATACTTTTGTTTACGTTTATTTATTCTTTCGCTTGCAGACTATAGAATCTAGCGAGAGTCCTAACTATCGTGCAAGGCACTCTCGTTACCAGGGTTTGTTAACATCAGCGATATTTTATTTTCCAAGTGTGCCTTTCGCTAGTCAGCTGTTTTTGTGATAGTAAACAAAAGTATAGGTTGTTTATTTCGGTAAAATTTCTTAAAAGATGTTAAAAAATAATAAAGTACCAAAATTACATGTTAAAAAAATGTTTAACAAAATAAACAAATAAATAAACAAACGAAAAATAAAAATAAATAAAAAAATACTTCTCACATATGACATTCCTGTTACGTCATTTCTCATATGGTTTTATTCTTCTTAACCGGAGCTGTTTAATCTCTGGTTACGAGAATAGCCTGCACGGACTCCCGCTAGAGTCTTGTCTTGCAGACGATTTTCACTTTCCATGCGCATGACCGTTTTGTTTTTTCTTTTCTTATGCAATATTTTGGAGCTTAAATACTCAATAATTTTATGGGAGTGATTCTGATCATTTTTTTTTTTTTTTGAAAAATTTTTCAATGTATTTTTATTTTTTATTTTTATTAGTTTCAAAACAATCAAGTTAAAATGAATTGTAAAATCATTTTTTTCTTTTTTTGTAAATAATAGTTAATAATAATTACAATTAAAGTTTATTAGATGAAATTTTGTTTAAGTTTTTAAAGATTTAAAATAATAGATTTAACGCTAATAATAATAATAAAAAAACTTGTTTTAAAATAAAGTTTGTATCACATGTGAACATACATACAGTGTCTCACAAAAGTGATGGGACATTTGTGCTTTATAAAAAGAAATTGCAATAAAATAAATAAACAAACATGTGCAAAAAATTTTTGGGTGTGTTTCATATTAAAAGTTAGTAACAATTATTACATAACATACATTTTGTCAAAATAGTAAAATATTAATTTAGTAAAAATACAATTGTTCAGAACGGAGTAAAAAATGGCTCACATAAGTGATGGGACACTTACTTTTCCATCAAATATTTATTCAAAATTTACTTTTTAAAAGATTTTAATATTTTGTTGGATTTCCTTTTACTTTTAAAACATGATTTAATCATTTTGGGATGGATTCGACTAATTTTTTTGTGATTTCTGGAGTGATTTTACCCCATTCTTCTTGAAGCACCGATTTTAGTTGTTGTTTTGAAGAAATGGTGTGTTTGCGAATTCTTGATTCCAATTCTTGCCAAATATTCTCTATGGGATTTAAGACTGGAGATTGTGGTGGTGTTTTTATTATTTCAGGACAGTTATATAGCAGCCAGAGTCTAACGTTCAGAGCAGTGTGCTTGGGGTCATTGTCCTGGTAGAATTTAAAATCGTTATGAAGGTTCAATTTTAGTGCTGAAGATTTCAAATTTTGCTTTCAAATATCAATATACTTGTACTGATCCATTATACTGTCAATAAAAACAAGATTACCAACTCCAGCGGACGACATACACCCCCAAACCATAACTCTTCCTCCACCATGTTTTACTGTTGGTACCAAGTTCTGTTTGCGAAATTCTTCCCTGGGTTTTCTCCACACCAAGATTCTACCGTCAGAACCAAGTATATTAAATTTACTCTCATCAGCAAATATAACTTTATTCCAGTAATCAGAATTCTTATTTATGTTGGATTTTGCGAAAGCTAGTCTGAGTTTTCTATTCTTTTCACTTACGAAGAATTTTTTCCTGGCTACTCTACCGTGATATCCAGCAGATTGAATTACCCTTCTAATAGTCTCAGGATTAACAATTATTCCATATAATGCTTGTAAATCAGCAGCAACTTTTGAAGCACTATTTCTTGGATTTTTTCTTATCGAACGATAATTCGCTTTATTCCATTGGATAGCTTTGATGGTGGGCCAGGTCTTCTTTTATCCTGAATCATATGATTATTTTTATATCATTTAATGATATTGAAAACTGTTGAACGACTCAAGTTACCTGTTTCAGCAGTTTTTCTAATAGATTTTCCACGTTCAATATGCAAATTAATAACTAATTTTCGAATTTCAGGCGAAGTTTCTTTTCGTTTAGCATTCATGGTTACACAGAGCTAAAAAACACAAAAATTCCAAAACAAACTGGAGAGAAATACTGCAGACGATTTTATAAATTATTGCCAATTGCTTTTAAGTAAAAATAAAACCCCAAAAAATATTTTTATTGCTTATTTCAGACGATTTTTGTTGCATATATAATGGTGTCCCATCACTTATGTGAGCTATTTTTTGCTCCGTTCTAAACATTTGTATTTTTATTAAATTAATATTTTCATATTTTGACAAAATGTATGTTATGTAATAATCTTTACTAAATTTAAGTATGAAACACACCCACAAAAAAATGTGTGCATGATTTTTTAATTTATTTGATTAGTTTCCTTTTGTAAAGCACAAGTGTCCCATCACTTATGTGAGACACTGTAGTATCTTCTTAATACAAACAAGTTGGAAATTGCACGTGAACGTAGCAAATGAGGTGCGTTCGTACGACAACGAAGTTTTAAAAATATTCAAATCTTGCTGATATAGTAGAGCGTACTTCGGATACAGTATAGTAGTCGAAATTTTTTTTTGTGTTTCTGGAAATATACAGAAAGTAATTTTTATTACACCTCAGAATCGTATATCTTATTCATAAAATGCGAAATAGTTGAATATAATTAAAACACGTATCAAACAATGTTTCCCCGTGGAGCATTATGTGGTGGAATACTTTTGTGTAGCCCTATAATTTAATAATAAAAATTCTTTGCATCACAGATTGTACAGAAAGCATTATTTAGTATATACTTCATAGATTCATGCCCATTCTATTATGTTCGAATGAGTGTAACATCATAAAAATGCATTTGAAACTTTTTTCCCATTGACCGTAATGTAATGGAACACCTTTGATTGTCCCTGTAAATGATCTATGCATCCGACTTTCATAACATTTGAAATGACTCGATAAAATTAAGTAATAATTATATGTTTTAAACTTCAAACGATTAAAATGCATTTGAAATTTTTTTCCCCAATTGTCCGTAATGTAACGGAATCATTTTGATTGTCCCTGTAATTGATCTATCCACCCGATTTTCATAAAATTTGAAATGACTCGACAAAATTATGTTATAATTATGTATTTTAAATTTCAAACGATTCGGTTGGGTAGTTTTTGCGTTGTTATATGCGGACGGACAGACGGACGGACTGAGCGACAACAATAGGTGCTACGTATTTACATAATTACGAACGCACCTAAAAAGGGGGGTTATAGAGGATAAACGCTTTTTATTTGTGTCTTTCGATTCGATTTCAGTCTAAAAATCTTTTTTCAGTCTATCCTAATTAATAATTATTTGTAATACATCCATTTTTTAATACAAATATTTTTCTATATTTACGCACACATTTTCACTTCAAGGTTAACAAATTACTCATTTGATTTGAAATGTTAGATACACATCCATACATTTATGTTTAAAATTATTTAAATGTTTTGAAATGATAAAAACGTTATGTAATATATAACTGTATTTTTAAATGACATTTCATAGTGACGTCACAAAAACTTTTTCAATTGATAGAAAAGTATTTTTTCCATTAAATAACATCTTTTGAAGAACTTTTGTATATATTTTTTAATTTTCTAAGAAGGTCACATTTCAGTCACAATGTGACGTCACTGAGGGGTGGCATTTTGGTCTCAGATGTGACGTGACCACAGTGACTCACAGTGACGTCATTGTGACGTCACTGTGACCATGCGTGCTATGTGGGACGGGATTTCTAGAACTTTTTAGCTCACAGGCTATCAAAGCCTGAAAGCTTATGTGCCCGCCCGTTCCGTACGTACGTACGTAACGCGATAACTCTTGATAGAAATATCCGATTTACATGAAATTTTGGATATAGGCTTATTATGATAAGACGCTTTCCTGATTAGTTTTGAGAGTTCATTCGATAAGTATAAGAAGGGGGAAGGGGACTATTGCCCGTCCCCTTAATTTACATAAATGGGTTTTTTATGCAGAATTAATAGATTTCGTTGAAATCTTAGATGTAGGATTATTCCAATGAGGTGCCTCCGTGATTAGTATTGGGTGTTCATTAGATAAGTTTAAATAGGGGAATAGGGGGGGGGGGTAATCCCCCCGTCTCAATTTAGGTCTTTCACGCAAAATTTACCTATTTGCTTGAAATTTTGTATATAGGTTTGTACTGAAAATGCGCTTCGCTGATTTGTTTTTGGAATTCACTAGATAAGTATAAAGGGAGGCTAGGGGAATCTACCCCTCATAATTTATATAATTGTTTTTCATGTAGAATTAACCAATTTGTTTCAATTTTTGGATACAGTTTCATAGTAATGAGAAGCTTCGCTCATTTGTTGTGGTGTTCTCTGTAATATACAATTAGTATGCATAGCCTGTGAGCTCTATGTCATTAGTTTAACTGGGCATCATTCTTTTTATTATGTAACGACAACAAAAAACATTCGTGTAAAAGACACAGGTTTGCACTGTAAATGAAAAAATTTGTATAGTTACTTAAAATCTTTTAGGAAACTGGGATGCCTAAAACTTTTTATAAACTCCACACTAGGTTACATGTAAAATTTTAGTAGGATTAGTGTAATTTTTGTCTTTGTAAAGCTACAAATTTTTATTACCTTTACAAAACTAATTTTGGAGATTTACATATTTTTCTGTACAGAATACAGATAAAATTTCATTAAGCATACAAATTTGTATGAACTAGGTGAACAGTCATGACAATTTTCGATAGACACTCATAAACACTGTTGAGAAATATTTAAAATAATCTAACTTTTCGAGAGCGTTGCAGTTTGTATATTGATTTTCAAAACAGAGCATGATGTATAGCATAAAATCAATTTTATGCCAATTTTCTGAATAGAAGACGTTGTTGCATGTAATGCGATACACTGTAAAAAGAAAAAAAAAAATCTGCAAAGGTACTGTTACTTTTCCTGTAACAGTAACAACAAAAATTCAAGTTTCAGAATCGATTACATGAATTTTTCCTGTTATCGTTACATGAAAAGTTCTTGGAATCTCAGTTTCTTAGAAAATATTTAGTACCTTCACAGATTTTTTTTTACAGTGTAGGAGTACAATATGCATATAATTTAAAAACGAAAAATTAAGGCCACACCGAAAGACAGACATCTTGTGATTTGCAGTTATGAAGTCTCCTTAAATCACATTCTTTTATGTGAAATAAATTCCCATCTTGACTAGGAACGAAAAACCAAAAAACGGCGAAATTTAATCCAGTTTTCAAAATTCGAAACACCCACCACATAAATCAGCAATTTCATATTTACATACATGTCATGATTCAAAAAGTTTAAAATCCTGTCGAATTAATAATTAACAGAAACAATTTGTAATTTAACCTTTAGAATATCATTAATTTTAATTATTAAATGGAATTTTGAGAAAAAACTGCTGTTTTATTATTTTACTTTTTCTTTCAATGAAAGCTTGAAATAGTTGAAATATTATACGTATGCTGACTACATAATAATCGTGTTTCAAAACATACAACTCCCCCCCCATTCTCTATTCGGTTATTAATTAATGCAATTCATCATTATAGCCAGGGGTGCAAAAATCCAGCCGCCAGTTGGTAGTCACTTAACACTAAAATTTTTAAAAAAATTTCGATGAAAATTTAATAGCATTCTAGTTGGAACTCCACACAAAATAGTTGACGAAAAAAAACGAAATAAATTTAACCGTTAGCGACTTCCTGCTAGTACCTAAATTTTTGCATCCCTGATTAAAGCTATTTGCAAATTATCGAAGAAAACTTGCAAAAGCAAATTGTCACACAGTAGTATACTTCGAAAAATATGCTACAGTGTGACAAGAAATCGGAGCTGTTTCCCACTTCATTAGGCAGAAATTCACGACTTCAGTACCATAAAATGGTGGTTGACAATCTGAGGCCTTATAGCTCTTCATAACGTTGAAAACAGTTTATAATTTCGAAATATTGATTTTCCTTTGTTTTCCGTGCAAAAGTGCTTTCTATTTTGCGATTTCAGAAAATACTTGTTTACATGTAATGCCAAATTGCGCACCACGTCGGATTTTGAAAAAAAACTGCTGTTTTATTGCTGTTACTGCTTTCAATAAGTACTTGAAACAGCTGGAATATTGCAAAGTTCATAAACTTTCACCATATAGTATGTATAATTACGTTTTTCATAAAATACAACCCACCTTTTTCGGATTATTTAGTAATGCAATTCACCCTTCCAGCTATTAGCTTATTTTCATAAAAAACTTACAAAAGCAAATTTCGAAAGCATTTTATCCATTTAAATTATTCTTCTCGGAAAAAAAATGCTTTGATATTAAAGTTCTCTAGCTATGAAAAACATCAACCACAAAACAGAAAGCTATTTTTCAATGAAATAAATGACAAGTAAAAATTCACAGTCCATTTACTTCTACTGCTTCAAGATATTTTTAAGGAATATTATATACCAGATCTTTTTTACGCGAAGCTATTTAGATAATGGTGTTTGTTTAAAGAATATTAGAGTAAAAAAGTATGAGATAATAACAAATTATGCAACTTTTTTTAACTTATATATGAAATTACAGAAAGAAAAACAATATAAACTAAATTGAAAATATATACATGATCAAGTCATGAAATTTAAAAGTTATTTTTGGTGTTAGATTCATATTTTATGACTGACAGTTTTGTTTTTAAAATGTAAGCACTTTGTATCTTATGCCTACAGTGCCAGCCAAAAAAAAAAAAAAAAAAAAAAAAAAAATCACACGTGAGATTTTAGACTTTTTGTTAAATATCTACAAATATACATAAGAAATTATTGTGAAACACCACATATGTAAGCGAAATAGTACAGGTCATATATTTTTGCGAAGATTTATTTAACGAAATCCCGTAGGCGACGTCAACAAATTGAACAAGTTGGAAATTGCACGTGAAGCGTAGCAAATGAGGTGCGTTCGTATGATAACGAAGTTTTAAAAATATTACTCTCATATATCAATCTCATAAATTTGTAAATAATTAAAATTAAAATGCGCATCAAACAATGTTCTCCCTATACCATTACGCAATGGAATACTTTTGTGTGGCCATGTAAATCAATAACAAATATTCTTTGCACCACAGATTATGCAATATATATATTATAATATTAATTTTTATAGATGCATATCAATTTTATTACATTCGAAAGAGTGTAACACCATTAAAATGCATTTGAAACATTTCCCCCATTAACTGTAATGTAACGGGATACTTTTGATGGTCCCTGTAATTGAACTATACATCCGATTTTGATAAAAATTGAAATAACTCGACAAAATTGTGTAATAATTATGTATTTAAAATTTCAAACGTTTAAAATACATTTGAAACTTTTTTCCCCATTGACCGTAATGTAAGGGAATCCTTTTGATTGTCCCTGTAATTGATCTATGCATCCGATTTTCATAAAATTTGAAATGACTCGACAAAATTATGTAATAATTATGTATTTTAAATTTCAAACGATTCAGTTGGGTAGTTTTTGCGTTGTTATATGCGGACGGACAGACAGACGGACGGACAGACAGACGGACGGACTGAACGACAACAATAGGTGCTACGTATTTACATAATTACGAACGCACCTAAAAAGAAAGATTTTTTGGTTAACTCTGTCAAAACTAATGCAGCGAAAGCCTTCAAACTGTAAATTATGATTAAACGGCTTATTGAAATAAACTGTGTTACTTTTTATGAAGATAGTATGTATACTCATAAAAAAAATTGAAGTTTTTATAAAAACGGTCCTAAATTTTGCTATTTTTCTTTTCTTTTTTTCTTGTAATTTTCAGATTTGCAAATTGTGACAAACAGCATTGTACATAATACCCTGTAATATGAGTTAATTACCAATAATAATTGTATGAAAAATGAACAGGCTTACTAAAAAATGTTTCACTGCGCATGCTTAAGAACAATCAAAATATAATACACCGAGTAAGTATATATAAGTTTAAAGTAGAAAAATATTTTTAGATAACCTACAACGCACTGTAAAAATTAAATCAAAAGATTTCAATATCTATCGAGCTGACATTATGCAGTTTTTTATTTTCAGACTTATTATTTTAAAAGTTTTAACGTTTTAATTGTCAAGAATATTTCAGGATTTCACTTTTACTTTTTACCATGAAAACATTTCTTCTCCATTTCACATCGATTAAATTTCTCACTCACTTAATTAAATAGCGTCTGCGCATCAAAGATCAGAAAACTTTGATTTTCTAGAAAACATGAAAAAAAATTAACATTTGTTTAGATTAAAAATGTGTAATATTTAGAAACAATTGAAAATAATAATTTTTATTTTAAAATAGAGATTATTTTGTTTAATTATTAACCCTTAGACTACCAAAAAAAAATATATGCAAGAACTACCATTCGGGTCCATTGGACCCATATGTAAAATATATAGGATTTCAAAATATACAAAACACCCATTTATCTACAATGAATATATTTGTTATTAATGCACCTTATACAATATATAAAAGTGATATACAGTAAAACCTCCATAACGGACACCTCTATTTAACGGACATTTTTCCAATCCCCACTCCCAAAACCTAAATTTTCGTATGTTTAACCTCTGAATAACGGACATTCCGAATAGCGGACACTATTTTCGACGATAAAGGATGAAAAGTATTTTTTAACAAGAAAAAAAATGAAAAAGAAGAGTAAAAAGGTCTCTAAATTTATCAAGGCAATGTGTCACAAATTTTGTGATCACAGATAAATGTAGACGATGGGCTGGAGAAAATCCCCCTCTCCACACGTTCAGTGTGGAATTCAGGGGATTGCCCGGGAGGAACATTTCTTAAAGTATTGAAATGTCCCCCACTCCTGAAGATTTTGGGATTTTATGCTTTAAATGGTCAAAAAGTGCAATCCTCCTTCCCCGCCCTGAACTCTATAATGTCCAATAACGTCACATTGAAAAACAAATTACATTTAATCGCAAGCATAAATAAACTTTTGAAACAGATTTTTTTTCAAAAGAATGTAACAATCAGTCAATAACGGTGTGCAGAGTTTTATTTCAGATTTATTGCTTAAAGATAATTTTTATTTATGATCAATCATATAATAGTTGTTTTAGGACATATAAAAGTCAATTAATGAAACCTTAAGCATTTCTTAGCGATATTTGATTCTCTGAGGGTTTCCCAATAGCGGACACCTCCGAATAGCGGACAATTTCTGCGTTCCCGAGGTGTCCGTTATTTAGAGGTTTTACTGTATATAGTAATAAAGTAATATATATAGTAATAGAGTAAGAAAGTAACACATACAGTAAGAAAGTAATATATATAGTATATTATAATGACTACAAAACGTTTTTCATCATAATAAAATTATTCTGTACATGAAGTACAAATAACGACGGAATGTTCTCCGCAAACATTTTTCGTACACTTCTTGCATAATGTTCGTGTTTTTCGATCGTTTTTAGAGGGACAAATATGACATCTTGATTTTTTTCGTGGCGGTTCAAAACTATTTGCGTAAAGTTGTTCTGAAGTAGATGTTGAGACGGCGATACCTCCTTCACCTACTAATTCTTCTGCAAGTTGAATAATGAAATTCCGCCTTTTTTTCATTTTCGGATCACATTCAGCATTCAGTGACAACCATATTATGTATGCATTCATCGCACTTATATCGATCATATTATAAAATACAATCAAAGGCCACCGACGTGTCATACGTTTCACACTATATGTTCTTACCATTTTGTCCATCGTATCTACTCCGCCTTTGGTTTTATTATAATCTAGGATTATTTGTGGCTTTTTTTCAAAGCTGTTGTCAATATCATAAGTGTTATGCACTGTGCTTAGCAAAGTAACAATTCTACCTTTTCTGGGACAGTAAGAGATGATGGTCGCCTTCTCTTGAAACCCAAATAAAGTAGAATATACAGAACGATGTTTTGGATTTGTGAACACAGCGGGTAATTCAGGTTTATTTTTTCGAATTGTTCCAATAAGAGATAATTTTTTGAAGTAAGATGTGTTGCTAATGCATATGACGTAAAAAAGTTATCACATGTAATATTACGACCAGAATTTTCAATTTCCTTCGTCAATCTTTTAACTACATTTTCTCCCTGATGAGATTCTCTTACTTCATTTTTGCCTGCATATAGTTCCAGTTTCCAAGCATACGATGTTACGCTGTCACAAATAACCCAGAACTTCAATCCATACTTTCCAGGTTTAGATGGCATATACTGACGGAAAGGGCATTTTCCACGAAAAGAAACTAATTGCTCATCGACAGTCATAGACCAATTAGGAATATAAGGGTTTTGTAAATAGCTATTCCACAATTCAAAGCATTCTCTTATTGGCTCTAATTTATCAGTTGATCTTCTTTTACGCCTCTCAGCAGCATCATCAAATCTTATGACACGTAATATACTTGTGAATCTATTGCGACTCATAATGTCCCGAAATATTTGTCTTCCATTTTTTATGCTCCAAAGTTCGCTTACTGTTTCATTTTTCGATTTATATACTCCAATAAGTAATAAAAGTTCGATGAATTTTTTAAGTTCTATAATATCTATAGGTTTCCACTCTTTATCGAATACTCTATTGCCTTCCGCGTTTGTCCATTTTACTATAATTTCCAAAAGTCTTTTTCGGAAATAGATAAGAAATGAGGATGATATGGAATCCACTTCACGATTTGCAAATCTTGAAGGTCCAGATTTTTCACGTACAATATTGATTTCAGTACGTCTTCCTTGTGGTCTGGCAACTTCATTCTTATACCAGATCTGTGAATTATTTTTGGAAACAAAAGTAGAATTTGAAGTACTTGTGGTTGCTACATTTACTTCATTGGAATCATTATCAGATTCTGAGTAGGAATCAGAAATTTCATTATGTATTTCAACATAATCTACTTCTCCTTCATCAGAAGACAGATTTTCATCATCGGTGTCGAATTCTATATCGTCCGGATTTTCCATAATTTTTTGAATTTCCTCTTGAGTCAATACTTTTTTTCTGTTCATCTTCAATTCAGTTTTTAACAAAAAATAAGTTAGGAAATAAGAAAATGATGAATATTTGTAAAATAACAAAGCACGTACAAACTACACTTATTACTTGTCTTCAAATATCAAGTCCTATTTTTAATGAAAAGACTCAAAAACATCAATAGACACCATTCGCTCACTGACTGTGTCTGTTGATAAATGACTCTCTGAACCAGAAGTAAACTTTTATATATAGAGCACGAAGTTTACTAGATCAGTCTAGAATGTTCTCAAAACTTCATTATAAAGTCGCCAAATTTGGCGAGATTGGCGCTAAAAATCCATCGCCAAATGGGCGATAAACAGCCAATTATGGTAACCCTGTTTCTCCTCATGATTTATGGCAACCCTAGAAAAAGAAAGCAACAGTATATTACGTTTGTTTTAATGTTGGGTCTAATGGACCCGCGTGGTAAACAATGAAACAAATTAAAAATGGGTAAAAAATTTCGAACAAAATTTTAATCGCAATTGCATATACATAGAGGAGACAATTGCAGGAAAAGTCATGTAATCGCAAAACTTTGAATGCTATTTTTAATGAGAAAAATTTACATTAAATATTGCTGTCGGGTCCAATGGACCCGTCTGGTAGACGGAAGGTTAACTGTGTGTGATTGCGAAATTGCAAGTGATGGCAGATATAGAATAAGATAATTTTATTTAATATTTTTACTCTACATTGTCTTGTTTTACATTATTATTTAATTTTTTTCCTTAAAGCGACAGTTCTTCTTTCCAACAATGAATATTTTATATATTATTACGTTAAAAGTTCATAAATAATACTTAAATCCATTATCATTCTATTATAAGTTTAAATAACGATTTTTAATATTATATAATCTAATTCACATAAATTTTAAGCTATTTGAATAAATATTCACAAATATTATTAAAGAACTTAAAAAATGAAATGGTTAATCGAATGGCATGGTTAATCGACCAGTTTTCAAATAATTTTACTCCAATATGTAATAATTATAATAAACAAAAGTGTACCAAAATTAACTAAAACTCCGTAATATACTTATGATAATTACAATTTTGTGGATCAATGCATCCATTCGTAATTTATACCAATTTTTAGCCATAATACCATGAAAATTTCTGAAAGAAAAATAATTTTCTTTTTAAAGTTATATTTGATTCATCCACAGATTTCTGAGTGTTTATGGGAATTTACGTATTTTTTGTACATTTTATTAAAGTAAGAGTTGCTTTTAAGTGCGCTCGTAATTATATAAATACAGTCATCGTAGCATTTAGAGTCGTCGTACAGTTCATCCGTCCGTCTGTGTGTCCGCATATAACAGAGCAAAAACTACTCAATCGAATCTTTTAAAATTTAAAATATGAAATTGTTGCATAATTTTGTCGAGTCATTTCAAATTTTATGAATCGGATGAATAGTTTATTTACATGGATAATCAAAAGTATTCCGTAACATTACGGTTGACGGGGAAAAGTAGTTTTAAGTGCATTTTTTAAGGATGTTAAACACTTTCGAGCATAATAGAATTTATATGCATCTAGGAAAAATATACATTCTGTACAATCTGTGGTGCTCAGTATATTTTTTATTAAGTTACAAGGCTGCACAAAAGTATTCCATTGCATAATGGCATTATGGAAATATTGTTTGGGGTATGTTAAATTATTTAACATTTTATGAAATTGATATACGTTGCTGAGGTTTATACTAGTTACTTCCAGTATACGAGAAAACAGACAATATTTACAGGGACATATAAAATATTTCAGATATTATATTGTATCCGAAGCACTGAAGGCTATTACACAAAGATCTTTATTTTTAAAACTTCGTCATAGTACAAACACACCTCATTTGCTATGTTTGACGTGCAATTTCTAACTTGTTTTTTATTAAGATATCTTAGAAATCATGCATTTACAGATATACTCATAAATGCACAGAGTATGTATACATACATAAAAAGTAGGAAAAGATTTTTAGATAACCTGCAACGCACATTACAATTTAAATCCAAAAAGCTGACCTATTAAGCTGACATTTTGCAGTTTTTTTCAGAATTGATATTTTAAAAATGTGAACTTTTTAAATTTTAAGAATATTTCAGCATTTCACTTTTTTATCGTGAAAATCTTTCTACTCAATTTCCCACAGATTAAATTTTATGTTTGCTTCATTAAACATCGTCTGTGCATCTGAGATAAGAAAACTTTGATTTTCTAGAAAACTGATGCCAGAAAAAAACATTTGTTCAGATCAAAAGACTAATACTTAGAAAAAAATTAAAATAATAACATTGTTTTAAAATAGAGATTATTTTGTTAAATTATTAATTGAAAGAGATGGCAATTGCAAAATAAAATATTTTTATTTACAATTTTTACCTTACATAATTCTGTTTTATATTATTATTTCAATTGTTTTTCTTACAATGACAATTTATCTTTTTTTACAGTGAATATTTTGTATCTTATTAAACAAAAAGTTCATAAATAATATTTAAATTCCATATATATAAGTTTTAACAATGATTTCTAATATTATATGACAGGTTCTGGTGAAATGATATTATTTAGAACTACGATTATCTTTTTCTTATATATTGTACTTTTTTCACCTTCTGTGTAGCTTAGAATTTTATGGCAGCATTTTTTCTTATATAGAAGTTAATCCGAGCTATTGTTAGTGAGATAGTGCTGTATGGAAAATAATGTACGGTATCAATAGACGGAAGTCTCTTACCATTGAAAACAATATCTGAGATAAGGCAAACAAAAGAGTTTTACCTGATATCTCGCGAGATAATGGACGTCACGAAGAAGGGGCAGTTTGAGGCAACGAAAAAAGATGTCTCTTGCTGGCACATTCGAATCCCCATATAAGCTGCTTTGGATATAAGTTGAATATCAAAGAGAAATCAGCTCGAAGTGTAAAGGCCAAAGTTGTGATCACTGTTTCCCTGAGTAGAGTTCTAGGACAGTAAGTATATTAAATTTTGTGGGGCTGTTGGAATATATAGAGCTGGTGTAACGGAGTGATATCCCATAAATTTATTTTAATAAACGTAATGTGAGAGGGATATTAGATATTTTATTAAGTGGACCCAATACGCAGAATGTATTTATAGTATTTAAGTTAATATCGGACCGGATCATCAATATCCGAGTTCCTAATTGTAATTATTGTTTTGTTGTCTATAAATAATGTATAAATAAATTATTAGTTAATTTTAATTGGATCTGTCTCACAGCGTGTCCAATATCACGTAGTTTCATCACACAGCAAAATATATACAGAAACAACTACAAATGGTTGCTGCACCACAATCATAGTTTCGATTATAATCCCACCAATCAGAAAAACACTTGAATTCTACTGTCGTTAGATTCTACCGTCTAATGCAGCTTACTTTTTACCATCCACGTTTCATTCTGGTGCAAAGAATAGCCTTGGTATCTCTCCGATTCTTGCATGATGTATACGGTAAAAAAAATGAAGTACTCGAAAATGAGTAAGTCGATATACTCATATCGAATTGAGTATGTTTGGATTAAAAAAGAACACGTTGCTTTCTCAATTTTGAAACAGCATATGTTATCAGATCGAAACAAACGATCATTTTGTTTTCAGCATTGGTTTATCTCATTCATGTTGTCATAAAAAAGGCTTATTAATGTAAATATTGAAATATACACAGTAATTTAATATAAAATTCAAGTATACTTGCAAATAATTCTCTTGACATAAAAATGTTCAATTTGGGTACTATTTCTCTTAATAAATAATCAATTAAATGTTTATTGTTCGTAATTTTCAGCAAGAAATAAATACCAGCAGATTTTCACTTTAATTTGTAAATTCAGGGGGCAGATAATAGTGATTTACATTTGAACACAACCATGGAATCCAAAATGAGTACATGCACTGTCAGAAAAATTCGTCAATATACACTAAGTTATCGTTATTTTTTCACAAATAACTTCTGTTTTCCCAGAAAACGTACTTGATCTGTGAATTCATTCCGAAAGTCGAAAAATGAGGAAGAGATTCCGTTTATATTTAGCAGGCATGCGTATTGGGTCTGTTAGTAAGAAATTCGAATTTATTTTAAAAATGAAAAACAAAAATATTCTATAGATTAAAATGTCTAATTTAGTTTAAAAAGACAAAAATGTTTTCGAATTTAAAAATAAATAACAATTACTTCCTTCATTCATTCGAAAATTCTCACAATTTGTTATTCAAATTGGGTAAGTTGAATAAAGTTGAATTTCTTAAGTTATTTATATATTAAATATTCGCATTTAAAATATACTTTAAGTGAACACATTTAAAAGATATTTTAATTAAAAAATAAAATGAAGAAAAAAAATGATATTATTCAAAAGAAAAAATCTTATCGAATAAAAATAGAACATCCATATTATCCTAGAAATCTACGTAAATATATCGAAAATTCAGATTTTTATACTGTATTAACATAAACGTATAAAAACCCCAGCAACAGTTTAATTAAAGATGGAATCTTCCCGAAATTAACTTCGAAATTAAAAACTTCTAAACAAAATAGACCAAACCACACTCATATTAAATGAATGTTTCTACTTCAAAGCACTTTTCTCCTGCACAACGGTGGCGCTGAGGCAGGGCGTTCGCTTTACAATGCTGAGTACTTGAGTTCGATCCTCACGCTGGCCGTGTTTATCTTCTTTTTCAAATGACGGATATTTTACTTCTTTTGACGGAGAAAAAAATAAACGGATATTCGTCAACCTACAGACAATTACTGGCAGAACTGCTGCAAGTACATTTTCTGTGAAAAGACGGAAGATTTTTTGAGAGTTTTTGTTTCTCAGTTTTGAGAATTTTTGGATAGGAGCTATTTTGAGTAAGTGAAATACTTAAAATTGGGTACTTTTTACTCAATTTTGAGAACCCATTTTTTTCAGTGTAGAATTTAAAAGCACCAAGTAATACTTAATAAAACCACACATATCACAACTGAAAACTCACTTTCAGCAATTATTGTTTATTTTCTTCTATAGCCAAATTCATTTGTGTGCTCATATAAATGAATTATAAGATCAAAGCACGCCATATTCTACAGTAAGAACTTGTAGTGCACTTCAGTTATGTATATTCATTTAAATATAATTAAAATAGTGCAATACCGTTAAAATATACCGCAAAAGATTTTTTTACATAGATCGTAATGTGACGGCGACCTTTAGAGTATTACTTCAAATGAACCTTGAATACTATACACTTCATTTTGAATACGGAACATACCATAGTGATAATGCCATAATAATAATTCATTGAAATAATATACCCAATAACATATATCCCTTTAATGAAAAACGGGCATTATTTAAGCGAGTCAAAGTACAGACAGACGGACAGACAAAACGAGTTCATAGACTGCTTTCAACAATGTTAAAAAATGTTTAAAATGCTCATATTCCTTTAAAAATATCAATTTTTAATTATTACATATTTCCTGATGATTGTCTGATAGTAATGCTTATTATAACGTTGATGATAGTATTTACTGATACATTTATGTTTATAGAGAAAGAAAAAATGTAAAATAACCAAATCAGAAGACAAGGCTGAAAAATTAGATAAATATTTATGTAAATACGGTATTTCTGATAAATTTTAATAAGTATTTTCAGAATAAATATACTCTTTTCAAACTAAAGTTTTTAAAAGTCTCATTATTATTTTTTTCTGGATTAAAATTATTAAAGATAGTGGGCAAAAACGAAAACATTAAATATTTCTTGTTTAGATTCTGTTTAATGTAAACAGGATTTTTCACTCTTTTTCAAATATATAAAAATTACATCAGTTTTTTGTGGGTATTCATTCATACACACGATTAAACTTTCAGAAAATAAATGAAAAAAAATATATGTACATAAAATCAAAATAGATTTTCTTGATCATTCCCTTTTTTTAGCACTGTTAATTAAAGTTGGTTTTATATTCTTTAGTATGCTCTCCTATGAAAAAAGGATTAAAGTTTCAAAAATACAGCCTTAATAAAATATTAATTTTAAAAAATCTTTTTGTATGTAAAGAAAGAGGAAGAAGAAGATAAATAAAGTAAGAAATATTTTTTCAATTTCACGTAATTTTTTTAACAAATATTCTTTATAGAATCTTTAATATTTTTTTAACAAAATAAAAGTTTAAGAGGCCTCAAGATACTTTAAATTGGAAAAAAAAAAAGAAAAAAAGAACCATTTTCAAAATTTAATATCTTAAAATATAAATGATTTTCAATAAAATCTTTATT
Source organism: Maratus speculifer (assembly GCA_964019185.1). NCBI lineage: Eukaryota > Metazoa > Arthropoda > Arachnida > Araneae > Salticidae > Maratus > Maratus speculifer. The sequence continues at coordinate 90,914,797 of OZ025300.1, read as the reverse complement.
GAAATGACAGATTAAAATACAGTAAAACCCTCTATAATTCGGATTAATTAGGACCAGATCCAATCCGGATTATGCGGAAAATGAGAAAAAATTAATTAAAACATACTTACAAAAAATCACCTTTATGTTAAACATACTGAATATTTACAATCAGTTTTTTTTCTCTTTAGCATGTTCACAAAATCTTCAGGTGTAATTACCCTTTCATTCTCGCTATTCTTCCCTTTATTTCAAGCTTGCTTGTTACTCAAGAATCACAATTTGTAGATCATAAATTCTTCCACGACTTTTGAAGACTATTCTCAGAAACCTGCTTGCAGACTTTAAGTGATTCATCGTTGTTTCTTCGAAAAGTAATATAAAAGAGTTTAAATGAAAAAGATTAAGGTATTCTTCCAAAAACATTTCAGAAAAGACTTTTTCATTCAAAATCGAAAATGAAATGAAATAATGATCTCGAAATTTTGCTGATCACTTCTCAAAGTAAAAAAAAAAAAAAAAAAAAAAAAAAAAAAAAAAAAAATAAGAAAGAAAGAAAGAAAGAAAAACTACAGATTGATCTGGATCATGCGAAGATCCCGATTAACGGGGTCCGAATTTGCGGGATTTTACTGTATGTTCTTTCATTTCAATTATTTAAAAAATTGCAAGATTCATAGCAATTATAGGTAGCTCTAAATTGTTTGATATTCAGCAAGCAGAAAATTTCTTTAATAGCTTGCGTTCAGGATTATGGAATAAATATTGCAACTAGAATGAACATTCCGATGCCTATATATACTATTTATACTTCAGTTTGTAACACTTCAACAGTATAATCAGCTAAAAAATATATTTCCTTTAACAATAAAAAATATATATTAGGTTCTATTTACGCAAACTAACATGAATCACACGTTTTGAAAATTTCATGAAAAGATATTTACAACTTTTTGAGATAACCTGTGCATTATGCTGAAAAAACGTTGTTTCGAAGAGAGAAAGTTTCGGAAACGTCGCTTAAGCTAATGAGTAGATGTAATTCTAAAAGTCATAACTTCTGCTCTACAGGAAATTTCAAGAAAACACTTACATCAAAATGTCTAGAAAAAATATGAGTTGGGCATCTAAAAATATTAAATTTCGAAAATTTTGAAACTTTAAGAGCCATGAGGCCCCTCAATAAAATAATTCAAAGGGAATGATTTTTTTTCTTATTTAGAAGTTTATTTATGCTCTGTAGTGGCTAGTAATTATATATGTATAGGGTCATTCCATGTCAATTCAACCAATTTTTCCCCCATTTGTAACCCGACCCCAGGGATTTGGATGAAACTTTGTGCCCACACTAATTCTATCATGAAATGATTCCATCAGAAATTTTTCTTTCCCAGACCTCATAGTTTGTGAGATATGGGGGGTCCAATTTTTGGGTTTTTCTCAAATCGCACATTTCTGAGTCTGTATTTTGAGATAGAAGTTCCATCTTCAAAAAATTGTTTCTCTGGATCTAAATCATGAATCATCCTAAAAATATCACTGTAAGAATATAAAAAGATGCAGATTTTAATAAAAAATATTTTAAAAATTTACAAGTAATATTTAGGATAAAAAAAGTCAGCCAAAGTTGAGAGTTATTGTTATTTTTCCAAATTTTTGTGACTTCACGAAAAAGGCTGTACACAAAAAGGCAAATTAAATTTCCAATTTCTTTTTGTTTTAAATAAAAGTTTACACTTTGGGCTTTCTATCTATGAAATAAAAATGATGTGTTTCGCATGGCTTATGCAAAAATTTTGGGTACTTTCCAATTAGCCGGATGCATGTTTTATTTTTACATATTACAAATGCACACAAAAAGGCAAATGAAATTTCTAATTTCTTTTTCTTTTAAATAAAAGTTTACACTTTGGGCTTTCTATCTATGAAATAAAAATGATGTGTTTCGCATGGCTTATGCAAAAATTTTGGGTACTTTCCAAATAGCCGGATGCATGTTTTATTTTTACATATTACATATGCACACAAAAAGGCAAATGAAATTTCCAATTTCATTTTGTTTTAAATAAAAATTTACACTTTGGGCTTTCTATCTGCAAAATAAAAATGATGTCTTTCGCATGGCTTATGCAAAAATTTTGGGTACTTTCCAATTAGTCGGATAAGTGTTTTATTTTTACATATTACATATATACACAAACAGGCAAATGAAATTTCCAATTTCTTTTTGTTTTAAATAAAATTTTATGCTTTGCGCTTTCTATCTATGAAATAAAAATGATGTCTTTCGTATGGCTTATGCAAAAATTTTGGGTACTTTCCAATTAGCCAGATGCGTGTTTAATTTTTACATATAGATCTATATAAATACAGATGTATTATACATGTACATATGTATGTATATATACAGTATATTGATATATATATGAATAACACCGGTGCCCATCTAACCGAGAAAGTACCAAATTTTGCCTTGTTTTGAAAATCTACACCTTTTAAGGGGAAAAAAATCTGACTAAGTTTAGCTGTGGTACTTAAATAATTACTGGAGTTGGATGAGTTATGGAATTTAATGTTAGTTGATACAAAAACAAATTGGAAATTTCATTTGCCTTTTTGTGTAGAGACTTTTTCATAAAGTCACAGAATTTCGGAAAAATAACCATAACTTTCAACTTTGGTTTACTTTTTCGGCCGTATATAAATCTCTTAACTGCCCTAATTGCTTTTCTCACTTGCTTTTTATGCCGCTTAAATGGATCTCTACATTTATATTGATAAAATTCATATTTCATTAAGAGCCAAATTCTGTGATGCTCACATATATTAATCAAACGGTTTTCACTTAATTTTTGTTTTATAAATGCAATAGTCCTAAGTAATAAAAGTTATTTTTCTGAATCACAGAGATTATCAATGTAGTCTATTTCTCTGTTATTTGTATAGCTAGTTTTGTGACATTCTAAACCAGTTAATATTACAATACTTCTAGCCTGAAGACTAGTAGAAGGTTTAATATCAGGCTCCATATTAAAACAATAAAGCAAAAAAAAAAAAATTATACATAAAACAAACTATTAAATATGTAAAAATCAGAATATATTTTTAGTAGCACAGTAAAAGTTAGATCATTCTTCTATAATAAGAACAACAGAATGACAATAATTTGATTAAATTGATTTCAAAACATCTGTTTTCACAAACAAACATTACCCTGCCTTTATCAGATGGTGTTTATACAAGGCAGGTGCAATTAAATCTTTCAGACTATAGTAACAAATTTAAGTTCTGTTAAACATTTGTGTATTTAAACTTGCCAATATAAATATTTAAACTAATTAAAATTACCCAAGGAAAGGAAATACAAGGTTTTGAACATTTTTTAAGCACAAATAATATATAAGCATTCAATAGAAAGACTGGAAATGTGAGGAGAAAAAATTATTTATTTTATACTGTACAAAAAAAAATCTGTTTTGAGTTTAATTATTGAAAATAAAAAGTAAGAGATTCTTTAAATTAGCAAAAAATGCCCATTATTAAATAACGAAATGAAATATATGGACCATTCCGTAAATTTAATAGGGAAACATATTACAGTCAGATTTTTTTAATCAGTAAAAACAAAGCCTAAAATTTACTTTGCAAATAAAAAAAAAACGTGTATCAAATAACATTAAATTCAATATCTCATAGAAATTCCAATAATTATTTAAGTACCACAGCTAAACTTAGTTCCTCTTAATTGGTGCAGATTCTGAAAACAAGGCAAAATTTGGTACTTTTCGGTTAGACGGGCACCAGTGTTATACATATATATATCAATATACTGTATATATACATACATATGTACATGTATAATACATCTGTATTTATATAGATCTATACATATGTACATATGTAAAAATAAAACACGCATCCGGCTAATTGGAAAGTACCCAAAATTTTTGCATAAGCCATGCAAAAGACATCATTTTTATTTCATAGATAGAAAGCCCGAAGTGTAAACTTTTATTTAAAACAAAAAGAAATTGGAAATTTCATTTGCCTTTTTGTGTGCATATGTAATATGTAAAAATAAAACATGCATCCGGCTAATTGGGAAGTACCCAAAATTTTTGCATAAGCCATGCGAAACACATCATTTTTATTTCATAGATAGAAAGCTCAAAGTGTAAACTTTTATTTAAAACAAAAAGAAATTGAAAATTTAATTTGCCTTTTTGTGTACAGCCTTTTTGGTGAAGTCACAAAAATTTGGAAAAATAACCATAACTCTCAACTTTGGCTAATTTTTTTTATCCTAAATATTACATGCAAATTTTTAAAATATTTTTTTATTAAAATCTGCATCTTTTTATATTCTTACAGTGATATTTTTAAGATGATTCATGTTTTAGATCCAGAGAAACAATTTTTTGAAGATGGAACTGCAATCTCAAAATACAGACTCAGAAATGAGCGATTTGAGAAAACTCCAAGAATTGGACCCCCCATATCTCACAAACTATGAGGTCTAGGAAGGAAAAATTTCTGATGGAATCATTTCATGATACAATTAGTGTGCACACAAAGTTTCATCAAAATCCCTGTGGGTCGGGTTACAAGGTCTGGTTGAATTGACATGGAATGACCCTATAGTATAATTTTAAAATTTCTTCAATGCTTTCACATTGTTTCTTATGCAGATACCCAGTCCTCTACAGGGAAAATAGGAGTAGTTTCATTTATAGGGAGGATTAATAACTTGGTAATTTTTTTAAACATATGGCATTAACAGCCATTATAACACATGTAAAGGCTTTTTTTTTTTTTTTTTCCGCAGAAATCATGATTACTTGAACTTAGCAGGGAAGAACTAACAAATTAACTATAAATTTGGATGTTAATGTAATTTTTTTTTTTCAAATACCGTTTTACTTTCATAACTGTTGTGAGTGTAAAAATACTGTGATGTAATTTTTTTTTAATTTATAAAGCACATTGTTAGGCCAAATTTTAATACATAGAAGATTGCCATTTTGCAACTATATTTATACAAAGGATTGAATGCTCACTGATGCATGATGGAAAGAAATAATACATTAATGCTAGGGTGAAATGATACATTTTTATATTTCAAATTTAATATTTTTTTAAGTTTCAAACTAATATGGATCTGTAATGTTCATTAGTGCTTTACAGAAAGAGCTATTGAAATTGATAAGGAGGATTAATTGGTAAAGCTTTTCAGAAATCATTTACTGAAACAAATATTTTGATTTATCTGGATTGAAAAAGTCTGAAAATTTTCCTTTTGATTTTAATTAATTGGACAATATCTGTTTTATTAACCTCAACCTCTTTTTGTGATCATCTACATGAAGCCTAAAATAAGCATTAAAAATATATCAGTTACTTACTGATAAGTGGTGTTCTCTCTGTCACTCGCCATTGCGCCAAATCGCGACAAAAAGCTCCACTTGGCGAGTAAAAGAATAATCAGACTCGCCAAATTGCGAGAGCATATATTCTATTCTTTTGTATGTATGCGTGTGCCAATACAGTGGAGATTCTTATTCGCGTACAATCTTTTTGTATGTAAAGAAAGAGGAAGAAGAAGCTAAATAAAGTAAGAAATATTTTTTCATTTTCATTTTCATTTCAATATCAGACAATTTAGAGCTACCTATAATTGCTATGAATTTTGCAATTTTTTAAATAATTGAAACGAAAGAACATACAATAAAATCCCGCTAATTCGGACCCCGTTAATCGGGATCTCCGCATGATCCAGATCAATCTGAAGTTTTTTCTTTTTCTTTTTTTTTTTTTTTTTTTTTTTTTTTTTTTTTTTAATTTGAGAAGTGATAAGCAAAATTTCGAGAACATTATTTCATTTCATTTTCGATTTTGAATGATAAAGTCTTTTCTGAAATATTTTTGGAAGAATACCAACCCTCTGAAGACCAAGACGGCCAATACGGCCGTTCTAGTCAGAGGACCGAGCCGACGGCCGGATCTCGGAACAACTTCTACCCCCCTGTTGTCAAATTTGAACAAAGAAATCATTAAATTCTAATAAAATATTTCCATTTTGCAAGTTTTTTCTAAAGGGGGGAGGGGGACTTGACAAATAAAGAATAATTAATAAAGAGTGGTTTTATTGAGAGGAATTTTGTGAAGCAACTTAAGACCAAAAATTTACTCGTTTGAACCTTGATATATACAGATAATAATAGTTTTTTAACGTTATATATAATAATAGTTTTTTAATGTTATGTATAATAATAGTTTTTTAATGTTCTGCATAATAGTACATTTTTAATTGCAAATGTTATTATCTATTACGATTTATGATATTTTAGGAGAAAAATGCTTTTTACTATGAGAATAATAATTTTTATTACGTATGTTTCGGCATATTTTTTAACATGGTTGCATTAATGCTAAAAACATTTCATTTTATACTCGGAATACCACAATATTCAAACGTAAACGGAAATCCTAATTTGGGTTTCATGCATGCATGAGTTTAAATAAATGCCATTCAGTGTTATAGTTTTTTTCCTTTTATTTACGAGTATTATCTCTGAGATTATACATATATATTTTTATATTGAAAAAAATATCAATCAATTTAGAAGTACAGTTCAAAATTTTTAACAGCATAAAACATTCATCGCCATAAATATTACTTGAGGTGTCGGGTATCCCCAAGTATGGTTTAAAGATTAATAAGCAGAATACAACTTTTTTAGAAAATCATGATATTTCGTGTAGAATTCAGCATAGAATTATTTATTGCTACATACTAACATTCGCGAGGACTCATTGATTACATTTCGTTATAAATGTGCGCACTACCTTAATATTTGAGTGGAAAACAGTCATATAACTCATTATTAAATATAGAGTAATACAGTTTGCTAAGACCAAAATCTAAACCGAAAGAGAATTTCGGGAATCTAGTTACTTTCGACAACAAACGAGATTTACAAAAATTCAAAAATTACTAGAAAAACAAAATTTAAAGAAAATATTTTTTAATAACAATTATATATATATACATAAATAATAATTAATCATTTTCACGGTTATTAAACATGCGTAATTATTAATAAATTATAGATGTGAATCAAGTTGACTGTCTGCACTACAAAAAAAAAAAAAAAAAAAAAAAAAAAGGATTGTTTCACATTTAAAGCGAAAATTTTAATTACTGAAAAGAAATTTCAGGTTTCATTTTATTCCGTTTTGAATATGAAATCTTTCTGTTTTTATCCATATTGTCGGCTATTATTGTTATTAAATTAAAACGTCTCATTTTCTAAATGAATCTACTCGTTTCAGAAAAGGCAACTAGTTGTCGTTTTCAAAACGGAACCTATGCAACTTTTTTTTTTTTTTTTTTTTTTTTTTACAGTGTACGTTATTGACCAAAACTTTTTATTTTCATGTTTATTTTATGTGTAACTGATCTATCAATGACATAGGTTAAATTTCTAATTATACGAATTTCACCTAATTAAAAAATGTTTTAGGTATATATATGCCTAAGTTTATTTTTATAAGGATTTTTATAAATCGTCATCTGTTGTACTAGACGTTTTTTAAAAAGCATCCGAAATACTTTTTTTGTTTCTATAACTGCTAAATCTTCAGATTTTAAGGAGCACACGAGAAAGTCTCCAAAATTTAATCCTACATGCATTGCTTGCTTTATATTTTGCACTCATGCCTTGAGTCAGTCATAACTGATGATTATAAACATTGACGTTCATAGAAATAAATAAAGATTGTTTCATTTGAGCCGACACAACACAATTAAATTAAAAAATTCTGAAGGACGAAATGAGATTTTTGGAATACAGATAATTTCGATCGAGTTTTGACCTGAACAAATTTTCGACGAAATTCAAGTTTTGGGCCGAAAACGAAAACGAACTTTCATCGATTTCAATAGAAATCCCGACGCATAATAATTGAAAAATCTTTAATTAAGATAAATAAACATAGTTTTTTAATTATTTTTTAAACTGTAAAAAAATAGTAAAGTTATGAATTGCATTTCATTTTAGAAACATGTATTGTAAACATGTAATATATACATGTAGACACATGTATTGTAAACATGTAATATAAAATATATGTTATTCCTTTTTCTAGATTTTAATAGGATATTGAATTTGATTAAGGATATTTGTCTGTAAGTATTATTACTTTTTACTGCAAAACTTTTTCTTTTTATGAAAAAAAACAATAAATATAACTTTCCCAATTATTATTATTATTTAAATATCAAGAAACATTAAATAAATCTGTTTTAACTATAGAAATGATTTTTTGATAGATTGAAATACTTTTTAATAAGTTTTAAAACAATGCTACATTATTTCTTTTTTAAAACTATTACTATTTATAAAATTAAGTAACTATTCATTAAACTGGATTATTACTGATGGAGTAGATCTCCATTGTACCGAACAAAATTAATTCTATCGCATTGTAAATTCCATTTATACAAAAAGTATATGAATAAACATACAGCAACACGTTTTTAAATGTAATATTATTAATTTCTTATTAGTCTAAGAGCCCGTGACTGGCAGACCTTCGTTATTTTATAAAAGCTGAAACTTTCTCAACGCAGTCTTCCAACAAAGATAGGAACGATGGGTAATTATGAAATTTGGATCATGGTGGCTTTGGCAGTGACCAGGGCGCAAAGGTGTAAAAAATACCAACTTACTTTCGTCATTTTATAAAGTGTAATTTTTTTATATTTCCTTTGGCATGATGTTAGAAATCACGTCCTCCATTGGCAGACACTTCCTGTGGTTCCAACCCCCGGCCGACAACCACTAAACTTCAATAATAGGAAATTCTACTTTCGTCATTTTATAAAAGCTGAATTTTATATATGTTACTTGGGTAACTACCAGAAGATATTTCCTCAGTTGGCAGACAGTTTTGGTGGTTCCAACCCCCGGCCGACAGACATATACAGCGGCTTCTCAATACACTAGAGTCTGCGCGAAACAGACATTTTTCTCGTTTTCCCTTGGGTCGGAAATTGGCGACAGTTATTTGAGGTTGTTGCATGTAATTCTACGGTTGTTGACATTTTGAAAAAAGGCTACAATTAAAGGGAAAAAATGTAATTTAGCAAATTAGAACGACTATTTGGAAAATGATATTTTCAAAGACTAAAATGTTAAAGACTTAAAAAGGAATTCTATACTTAATAATAATAATAAACATCAGTTTTAGGATGACCATGACGAGTCATATATTACGTACGCCATGCATTAAACATTAATATTCCTAGACCATAAATAAAAAAAAAACCCAGTAGTTTATTGTTATATAACTTTAACTGTTTAAAATGTGCATTTTTATTTGATGGAGTTAATCAGGCTGACTGCCTCTTATTACGTATGACATGGATTAAACATTAATATTCCTGGACCCATTTTATAAAAATTTTAAATGAAATTTCAGTTTTACAATTTTTTTTAACTGCAAATTTTTAAACTTCTAAACATTGCACATTTTAAATTTTTATACCGTTGCATAGAGAAAAAAATGCACTTTTGAATGAAATTTGTTTGAAATTTTTATGACAATTTGTTTTCAAATTATTATTGTTATTTAAAGTTTTTATTACTTTTTTGTCATTGTGACAACAGAAGTAAACCATTTTTGGAGATTAAACATGGACCAATCAGAAAATGAATAAAATGCGGAATTCAACCAATAAAAACATTCAGATATACTTCGGATTTCCCAATTCTCTACCGAGGATAACAACTATTTTCTAAATTACTAAAAATTAGTTATTTATTTATGAGTATTAATGAATGTTAGCTTCGAATTCTCTCCAAGTTTGGAAACACTTATCGCCAAATATTTAAAAATATCGCCAAATTTGAAGACAAAAATTAAGAATATTGCCAATTTGGCTATAGATTACTAATTTGGCACAATTCTCATTCAAATTCAGTATTTACGAAATTTCTTTTTATAGGGTTCGTAGCATTTTATCTTCTTAAAATTTCAGGAAAATTTTCAATGAGATAATAATCAAGCATTAAGGAATTTTTATTAACTCATCTAATCGAGTCTCAAAAAAAGCTATATTTAACAAAAACAACGAATATGAAAGCTATATCCTCCCCCTGGCACATGCGGAAATTGCTGTTTTATTATGTACTTATTTATCAATAAAAAAAATTGCATTTTTATAATGTTATTGATTATGATTTCCATTTTGATACTTGTTTTAAAAATAAATGAAATACGTTAGAAAATAATGTTTAGGTATTTTATGAACTTTATTTTTAATATCCACTTCAATACAAAATTAGAGTTTTACTGTTTATTCATACATAGTGTTAAAAAGTTCTATATGTGGTGTCCCAAAAATGGCACCCAAACTCTGCGCAGCCAGATTCCTCATTGGGAATACATAAAAGAAGCCCAAAGAACTGCATCTGTACGATTGATAATTTACGAGAAAAATTTAAAAACAACGTATACATCAAATACATGTCAAATTATTCGCGAACAGAATGCATGAAAATCATACAAAAAATACCAGTAGCTACAAGGAATAATAATAATAATTTGAAAACAAACTGTCATAAAAATTTCAAACGAATTTCATTCAAAAGTGCATTTTTTTCTCTATGCAACGGTATAAAAATAAAAAATGTGCAATGTTTAGAAGTTTAAAAATTTGCAGTTCAAAAAAATTGTAAAACTGAAATTTCATTTAAAATTTTTATAAGATGGGTTCAGGAATATTAATGTTTAATCCATGTCATACGTAATAAGAGGCAGTCAGTCTGATTAACTCCATCAAATAAAAATGCACATTTTAAACAATTAAAGTTATATAACAATAAACTACTGGGTTTTTTTTTATTTATGGTCTAGGAATATTAATGTTTAATGCATGACGTACGTAATATATGACTCTTTATGGTCATCCTAAAAATAATGTTTATTATTATTATTAAGTATAGAATTCCTTTTTAAGTCTTTAACATTTTAGTCTTTGAAAATATCATTTTCCAAATAGTCGTTCTAATTTGCTAAATTACATTTTTTCCCTTTAATTGTAGCCTTTTTTCAAAATGTCAACAACCGTAGAATTACATGCAACAACCTCAAATAACTGTCGCCAATTTCCGACCCAAGGGAAAACGAGAAAAATGTCTGTTTCGCGCAGACTCTAGTGTATTGAGAAGCCGCTGTATATGTCTGTCGGCCGGGGGTTGGAACCACCAAAACTGTCTGCCAACTGAGGAAATATCTTCTGGTAGTTACCCAAGTAACATATATAAAATTCAGCTTTTATAAAATGACGAAAGTAGAATTTCCAATTATTGAAGTTTAGTGGTTGTCGGCCGGGGGTTGGAACCACAGGAAGTGTCTGCCAATGGAGGACGTGATTTCTAACATCGTTCCAAAGGAAATTTAAAAAAATTACGCTTTATAAAATGACGAAAGTAAGTTGGTATTTTTTACACCTTTGCTCCCTGGTCACTGCCAAAGCCACCATGATCCAAATTTCATAATTACCCATCGTTCCTATCTTTGTTGGAAGACTGCGCTGAGAAAGTTTCAGCTTTTATAAAATAACGAAGGTCTGCCAGTCACGGGCTCTTGCTCTATATCAAATGTTTATGAAAAAATCTTATATAAACTGCTCGACAATGAATTCCTATTCTCTTAAACTTATTAATGTTGAAATATTACTCATTTAAAAAATTTAAGAAAATAGATTTTTTTTTTTTTAGAGGATCATGTTTTAACCCTTTCCAGGGAAGTGTGTCCACTCCGGGCACACCTAATTTTCATTCCAAACTTACAAACGGCACCAATATTATTTTAGTAACATTATACTTTTACAATGACAGTTTAAATGAGGGAGTTCTTAACTTCTAAAATAGGGGTGTACAACCTTTACAAGAGAAGGGCCACATACAAATATGTTTGGGTGGTCGAGGGCCACATCAATAACATGAAGAAAACTCGATTTTGAGGAGAGGATCCGTGGCCTATAATCGGATAAAAAATATGGTTTCAGAGGGCAGTGGGGAGTTACTCAATTCCGCTTACCCAGTCAAAATATCCGATTCAGTTGGTAAGGATATACGGCAGTTTTAAAACGGCAGTTATTAAAAGGGCTAAAAAACAAACATAAGCGGCTGGTACTGAAAAAAAAAATAAATAAGCTTCATGAACGAAGGATAGAGAAGGAGGCGATCAACAAGATTTTTAAGTGCATGATCAATGAAATTCCTGATTTTTCTGCATCCAATCAACAAAGTTTGCGCATTTTTACTAAACCGATCGACAAGATTCGCAATTTTTATGAAACCAATCGACAAAATTCACCATCTTCCCGCGCCTGATCAACAAAATTTACAACTCTTACTGAACCGATCGAGAAAATTCATGAAATTTTCCCCGTATCATCAACAAAATTCCCGATTTTTACGAAATTGATCGACGAAATTTGCAATTTTTCACTCACATGATCGAAGAAATTCGCGATTTTTATGAACCCGATCGACGAAATTCGCTATTTTTACGAAGCCGATTGACCAAATGCTTGTTTTTTTTATAAAGCTGATCGACGAAATTCGCAAGTTTCCTTCGCATGATCGACAAAATTCGCGACTTTTACAAAGCTGATCGAAAAAAATTACAATTTTTTGGCCTGATCAATAAAAGTAGTGATTTTTGCGAAGCCGATTGACGGAATTCGCGAATTTTCCAAGCCAATTGACGAAATTCGCGATTTTTACAAAGATGATCGACGAAATTTGTTAATTTTCTTCGTGTGACCGGCAAATTTTACGAAACAAATCGAAAAAATTCACGAATTCATAAACAAAATTTAAATATTGTTAATATACATAGTAATGCTATATTAAAGAACTGCTGATGTACCAATTTCGAAAAATTATATAAAACGCCAAACTACTCAAGTAGTACCGAACTGCGTACAAGAAACATCCTTATAACTCCAAACATAATAATTCTATTAACTAACAATTAACTGCATCGGATGAAGCGTCTCATTTCCAATGAAAATATACTTCTGAATTGAAATTTGAATGAAATAAAGGGTCATGAAAAATCGAAGAATGTGGAAAACAAGATTACAAATATCTCGGCAACTAATAATCCGATCGACTTCGTTCTATATGCAAAATGTGTGTTATTTTATTGCCTTTTACGTCCATTCCTTAGAACAAAAAAATCGAAAATTTTTATATACCTTTCATCAGAACGAATTTTTCGAGAGTCTGAAAAAAATAGTTCCGGATAATCGAGGTTGCTGATATTAAATAGGGTTCGTCCCATTCTTACATACTAACTACATACAAAATTTCAAGTCTCTATCTCAATTTGTTCGGGAGATAGAGCGTTTACAGACAGACAGACTGACAGACAGACAGACAGACAGACAGACAGACAGACGGACGGACGGCAAAATTTTTTTTCTAAAAATATGTTTTTTGGAATCTTCACTATCTAAAACGTATAAATCCGCCAAAAATTTTTTTTCGATTTTCAAAACGATTGCAAGACTTACCCTATACTACGTATGATGGGTAAGTAAAATGAAAGAAAGAAAGAAGTAACGAAAAGAAAATTCATGCTTAAAAAAAAGGGTTTTTTTAACATTTTAACTAACATTAACTTACAAAATATATAAATAATATACTAAAATAACTTGAAGAATCTCAGACAAATGCCTACTTAACATAAAGTTATTGTTAAGCTGTATATTTGACCTGAAAACTCATTCATGGATAAAACATTGGGTGCTGTTAGATAAATTTTTTATTTTCTTTTAATTATAATCTTTAATCACTACTGTTTTAGAGTTAAAGACCATAAATTTAAACTCTTGTATTTAGTAATTAAATGATTACAAAGATCTTACTAATGTTTCCTAAATTATGAATAAAAAAATCTTCTAGAAAATGCAAAGCAACTTTTAATAAGTACAATGTGCTTATTTTATAGCAATTTTGAGAAATTTGGATTTTATTCCTTTGAATGCAATTTAAGTTAATTAACCTTGAAAATAACGCCTTTAATTTTTGACACAGCGTTTATCTAATTATGAAATTATTTATCTAAATGATGCAATAAAATTTATTTCGCCTTAATTCTAACTATTTTTTTTTTTCAATTTTTGCAATGTCGTGTATAAATGTGTAATTTCAATTTGCCGTTAGGGTTTTTAAAAACAATCATTATAAAGCTCATCATACATTTTAAAATGTGATGAGTACATGAATTTTTTTACATTAATCAACATATTTTCACAAAAATTTTCATGACAGCTTATTAAAAATGTAATACAAAAACTCTGTTTAAAATTTCATACACATCCTTAGAAGAAAATTTATATATAGCCTTTCATGATTGGAATAATTGCGAAATATCTCGTTCTGAAATAAATGAAGTTAAAAGTTTCTTCAGAGAATGTGCCGCCTAGCATTACAAAATTTCAAATAAATAAATAAATAAGTTATATTTTCGGATATATCCATGCTAAAAGCAAGAATTTGTGATATTTAAATCAAAAATCTGTAAATCTTTAGCTATAAAAAATATTTCTTGAAATCAATAAATATTTAGGAATTTGGAGGGAGGGGCTATTAACCGCCTCCACCCCATCCGCCCTAAATTAGATAAATCGGTTTTTATGCAGAATTACCCAACGTGTGTCAAATTTTGTATATAGGTTCTTTCTGATAAGGCTAACATATGCAGATTTCAGGCATACAATGCCTGAAGAGTTTTGGGAGTTTAATGGTGAAGTATAGAAGGGGAACGGGGGATAATCTCTCTTAAATTAAATTGATAGCTTTTTACGCAGAATTATCCGATTTGCTTGGAATATTGAAAGTAGGTTCTTTATGATAAGACGTATCTCTGATTCGTTATGGGGATTTTTTGTTTTATGCTAAGGGGGGGGGGGGCGGGTCGGGTAATTATTTCCCTCTTAAATTAGATAAATCGGTTTTTATGCAGAATTATCCGATGTATTTCAAATTTTAAATATAGGTTCATTCTGATACGTTTCTGATAAAGTGAATCCCTGAATAGTTTTAAGAGTTTAATGGCTAAGTATAGAGAGGGAAACAGAGGATATCTCCCTTTAAATAAAAAAAAAAAATGTTTCTTTTACGCAGAATTATCCGATTTTCTAAAAATTTTGGATGTAGGTTCATAATGATAAAGTGTATTTCTGATAGGTATGGGGTTATTTTGCTAATTAAAAAGGGGGAGGTGATTATCTCCCCCTTAAATTAGATAACTTGGTTATTATGCAAAATAATCCCATGTATTTCAAATTTTAAATATAAGTTCTTTCTGATAAGGTGAATTTCTGAATAGTCTTAAGTGTTTAATCGCCAAATAAAGAGGAGATAACAGGGATAATCTTTGATAAATTAAATGAATAGCTAGCTTTTTACGCAGAATTATCGAAGTTGCTTCAACTTTTGGATGTAGATTCATTATGATAAGACGTATCCCTGATTAGTTATGGGGTTCTTTTGCTAATTAAAAAGGGGGCGGTTATTCCCCCTTAAATTAGATAAATTGTTTTTGATACACAATTATGTGATGTATATTTCTGATTAGTTATGAGGTTCTTTTGCTAAATAAAAATGGGGGAACGGGCGATTATCCCCCTCCTTAAATTAGACAAATTGGATTTTTTTCACAATTATCCGATGTATTTCGAATTTTGGATGTAGGTTCTTTCTGGTAATGTGAATCCCTGAATAGTTTTAAGGGCTTAATGGCGGCATATAGAAGGCAAAGTATAGAAGGGGGAACGGGAGCTAATCCCTCTTAAATTAAATAAATTGTGTTTTACGCAGAATTATCAGATTTGCCAAATTTTGGATATAGGCTCATTATGATAAGTCGTACCATAAGGCTGATTAGTTAAGGGGTTCTTTTTCTTATTAAAAAGGGGGGCGGACTATTATCCCCCTTAAATTAGATAAATTGTAGTTTATGTCACCTTTTTTCCGATATTTTTTTCCGGCCACTTTTTTTCCTTGACTCGTAAAAATCACTATAAAATCGAAACGATGCGTAGGACGCGTTTCGAGATTGAAGATAATTATTGTAAGCAATCTATTGTAAGCATCTATTCTAAGCAACAGCTATTGTAATCCCGTAAGGGGTAGAATTACACAAATTAACAGAAAAGGAAATGGGGGGCTGATTACAGTGAGTGCGACAGGTGGTGTCAGCAGTGATATTTATAAAGCGTTATTATTATAATTGTCAAATATATCCAGATTTCGGTGCTTTTTCTATTATATTTTTCAAGTATTATAAATATTATGATAGTTAAATTTATTAAAACCTTTGATTAAAACATGCATTTATAGAAATAATTTTCTTTGTTTTTCTTTCTTTAAGCATGCGCACAATTGGGATTCAATACTCTAAAAATAAATGTATTTTAATTTTACAATCTGACGCAATTCAAAATCATCTTTGAAAACCCTAATAAGAAATTAAAAAAAGTTTTTAAAAGACAAAATAAATCGAAACCATGCATTTTTAAATGAAATGAAGAAATAAAATAAAGGCCCTGAAGACATAATTTTGTATAATTTAAGGTACCATAAATAATGAGCTAACTAATCATAAATAATAATGATTAATGTAGCATAAATAAGCAAACATATGGTAAAATCTGAAAGTATGTATGCATTTCCTATGCATAGCAGATATTCCTTGAATATGAGATCAGGATAATTTGTGATTCGAAACAAATATATTTTATTTGTAAGAAAATTTCTGTATAAAAATAATACTTTAAAAAATAAAAACAAAAAAAGGTAAATTTATTTGTCATGTTACTAAAGAGTTTTGAATTGTATTAAGGATATTTTCTTAATAAATACAAATGGTGAAAACAGTTTTGTCCAGATTTTTTAAGGAGAAGAGGGTAAAATAAGGATTATTAAATATTTATTGATAGCATTTTCCGAGTGAAAAAATAATTTAACACATGTTCAATACGAATATACTATAAGTAATCTCGAAAAAATTGCTTACGCTTTTGAATAAAATGTGCATCATTTTTAAAACGAAAGGTATGTTTTAATTGATAAAATTAGAATATTATTTTAGAAATGCGACCAATTCTAATAGCAATAGCCAATCAGCTCAAAAAGTAGTGACCAAATTTCTAAAGGACAAATATTTTCGCGTATGGAATGTGTATTAATAAAAATGTGTAATTTTATTGCTAAAACTTCCAAGCAAATTTACCAACGAAAAGTTCAAAAGATAATATTCGCAAATTGTGTCTAAAGCACATTAAATGCGACTTGAGATCATGCTTCAAATTAATATTACAAATGTATTATACATGTAGAAAGAAATGAAATTTCTTTTCACTTTTTGTTTTATTTCCTTTATTTTATTTTACTTATTACGTTGATTTTATGCGAAGCAACTAATTGCAATGTATCAAGTTGTCGTTATTTCTGATAAAAAACAATAAAAAAACAACTTAGAAGAAACTTTGTATTTACACGCACTTTTATACACGCATAAAATATTAAATGTTTTTATCAAATTTATCTTCTAACTTACTTGTGCTCTACTAATATGTGTCGGATAATAATAGCTACTATAGTCGGATAAAAATTTCTAATTTTTTATTTGAGCTCTCCTCTATAACAATCATCCTCTAATAAGTATTATTCCCTTTGATTACAATGATATTTTTTCCCCTTTGCTTTCTCCCCGGTGAAAAAAATCCTGTCATTTTTCCCCTCTCTAAAAGAGGCGGTGAAGTTCTGATAAGAAATCCAACCCTCCAGTTCACCCCAATCAGAATAAGAAGGGGTAAAATTTTCGGCCGTCTGCTCGGTCGTTTCAGGTATGAGAGAAAATTGATCTCCGGTCTTCAGATATATATATATATATATATATATTACAAAATTTTAATTTTTTTTTCGCCAAGATTAACCTGTATACTATATTAACTTCCTTATTACAATATTCCGTACTAAGTTCAACTTATTAAATTAAAATCTTGTTTCTAGATCTAATCTATTAATCCTTATGGAAACGATATAAATTCTTAATTTGCCTTAAAAAACATTTATTCCAATATGCGTAAATATAAAAAGATAGCTCTAGATTAAAAATATTCTTAATTAAACTTTATTTCTTAATATTTCAAATAAAACTCATTTTTTCTATGTTTTTATCAACCCTTTTAAGATAGTCTTATTAGATTTATTCCAAAACCACACCTTTAAAAAATATCATTATTTTTATTTACTATTTATTTTTTCCCTCCTTCAACATTTGATTTTAGTGCATATCAATAAATTCATTTCTTTTCTTTTTATCTAAAAATTAATCGTCTGCAAAAATATCGTCTGTCTAATATATTCGAAATTTTGAGTCGATTATAAATTAGTTAAATAATATTTTTTTAAATAAATTTATGTCTGAATAAATAAAAATCTCGACCCTGGACATGAATTATGTTTACATGGAAAAATGATGGTTCGAGAGTAGAGAATTTTCTAGAACTTTCTTTTTAAAGTTAAGAACGAGCCTGGAGGTGAAAAGAGAGATTTTTTGCTTTTCTTCGGTGCATATGTTAAGGACGGCTTGTTGAGTAATGATGGAATATTCTTTTTGATGTTTCGGTTAAAGACGGCTTTGCAAAGGGAGAATTTTCCTCTCTGACTACAGTTCTTATGACTACAGTTCAATAAACTAACTTGCAGCAGCCAATGTGTAATTTAATGAATCTTCTATATTTATTTGTTTTGTTTTTTCCCTCGCTTGCCACGACTGTGTGTTTTTAAAAAAGGGGAACCAATGAAGATTTTTCGAGTTTCTCCCTAAAATGTCACATCCAATACAAAAGTCGCACAGGATAGCTAATGCCTGTGTTAGTGCCTGTTTCGGATTTTGGAAAGAATCTAATATGGAACGAAGTGATGATAAACCTATGGATCGCCGAAAATTTTCCCGCCATTGTTGAGAGTGTTATTAAGCAAGAATTGCCATTATCTTTTGATTCCTCGAGTGACGACATTCTTCGTGACAGTCATTGAGATTTAGCGTTAGAATTTATGTTTTTGTTCACCAAGTTTCGGCGCTCATTTATTGCAAGTTTTTATTTTCCCTTTTCTGTTAATAAATAGGAGATAACAAACATTCCTCGTGATGATGAAAAAGAAGAAGAAAAAAATTAATTACGAGACAGTTACTTGTAAATTTGTGAATACGCAGATTTTTTTTTTTTTTTTCAAAATATTTGTGCCTACTAAGATTACGGTGAGAATTTTTTCGTAGTGTATTTTTTGTATACATTTTTATGTATTTATTTAGATTAATTATTCTCTGTTTGTCAGGTTTATTTATTTGATTATTTGTCTGTGAGTCTCATTTACTTACCTATTTATGAATATTATTATTATTATTACTTGTTGGAGAGAAAAGAGATTTCTTAAGGATTTAATTGAGGAGTATGATGTTCTTAAGATATTTACTGTTGCTTACTAAAGACTATTTTGATATTTTTTATGCACGATTAAAGGTAAGTTTGTAATAATAATGAAGTATAAAAGAACTTAGAAGAACTTTATTTTTAAAAAGTACATTTTCTAATTTATTGATATTTGTTAGTTATCAAGAACTATTCTCAGAATGCAATATTTTCATGATAATGTTCCTACTACTACACATTTGAGCTAGAAAACTAAGTTAACATTTATGTTTTTTCCTTTATTTGTTAGAATTCCTGGTAAATTTTGTGATTTTAATTATGAAATTATCTATAATTAAAATTTTTGAATCTGTTTATGATTTATAAAATAATAGAATTAAAAAGTTGATCCCAATTTAAGGTATTACTATGATATTTACAATTTCAATTTTTATTAGATAAAATTTCTGGTTAAAGTTAACAGCAAAAGATAGTTACAATTTCCACGATAATTCTGATTCCGATTTTTAAAAGGGAGGATAATAATTCTGCGTGAGGTAATCAAAATGTAAACATATTAAGTAGACAAAGCACTCAAAATTGCGAAAGCGCGAACTCGTGAATTTCACCTTAGAAGTAAAAGACTCTATGATCGAAATTTTGTCGAATCTCCATTAAAGATACAAGACTCTGTAATATATGAAGAATTTAAATACCCTAACACTCGAAAAATAGAACTTACTTTCTCTGGACCATGCAAAATTATAAATAAACTTTCTGATGTAACTTACGAAATAGATAAATTTAATTATGAGACAGGGCAGAATTCTGTTATTGTGCATGTTTGTAAATTAAGACCCTATTTTCACCCGAAGATTTTAAATTGTTTCATGAGCAACCCAAAAAACAAACAAAACCTCAGATACAATCACAATCACTAGATCAAACTAAAGTCAAGACAGTAGATAAAATTTTAATTCTTATTCTTTAAATATTTTATCACCATAATTTTCATTATTAGCAGGTATGTTCTTGCAGCGCTACAAGAACATTATTTGTTTTTGGGAGTTTTGGGGGTTAAATTGGGCTCCTTATGCAGGCATAAGGTGTGTACACTTTGATTGTAAAAACTTTCAAATTGATGTTGATAAATTAATTTTAAGTGTATTTAATTATAACTATATTTACTCATTTATTTTACATTAGTATTATGGTATTTATTCAACAGATATTTATGTCATAACAGTTATAAAATTTGATGATTTTACTCAACCTATAACTTAATATGTGATTTTCAGTGATTGTGAAAACTACAGATATTAAAAGTTTTTTTAAAAAGGAAATTATCTTTATTTCCATTTCTCAATTAAGAATGACACCTTTTATTCCTATTTGTTTTATTACTAAAGTTTATAAACCATATGTAGATAAAACATTACTCTACATTTGGCATTTGAAAACTTATAGCCAAATTTGACAATTTTGTAAAAGAGTATTAGAGAGGAATTATTGTAAGGAAATACTGGTTGAGAGTCCATTTTCTAAGTAATTAGATTTAATTTTATTTGGATTTTAGAATTATTATTATCATTATTTTTATATATACTTTCGGCTATCATAAAATACTTTCTTATGCTATTAAAAGATAAGAAAATTATTTAATTGCAATTATTTTTATCCTCAACTAATATTTTCAATATTTTCCCTATCAATAAAAAACAAACTGTGGTATTTTCTTTTGATTATACTCTTGTTTTATTATTATTATCATTATGACTTCTATAATGAAGTATAGTATTAATTATACTCTTATTGAGAAATATTAGGATATGGAGAATTATTACTATTGTTGCTTTAAATTTTGAGTCTTATTATACTACTTATTATTATTTTTGATATTATTATTATTTAAATTTTTCTATAAAATTTATTATTGATATTGAGAGTGATACTATTTATTATTAAAAAATTTTGATATATTATTAAAAGATGTTGGATCCACCTTAAGATTAAAATCAAAGATTAAACTAGATTTGAGGATCTTTAATTAATGAGACTATATTCAGTGAACTTTGGAAAAGACTTTTTTATACTATTGAAAGACTTTTTTCATTTGAAGGATTTTATTTATTAGAAGGACTGCATCTAAGAAATTTAATTTTTGAATAAAATAAAATAAAATAAGCTATTCATTAAGTTATTGTAAATATTTAAACTCCCATGAGAAAGAGTTTTTATTTCTTTTATTATATTTTTAATCTTTCTTCCTTATCAATATTTATAACTTATTTACTATTATTGTATGTATTATCTCCTATGCACTTACAAATTGTAAGTGATATTGTGATATTATTGTATTTCTTTCAGAGAAATGCTCCTACCTAATCTTAATTCAATTTAATTTGCTCTTAATTATTTTCTTTTTAATCGCTATTATTTTTCATATTGCGTTAATTTCCTTTTTCTTGCATCTCTTAGCTTCCTGGGTTTGACAGTTTTATTCCAAAATTTATCTTTTCTAAGTTATTAGATTTCTGTTGTCTGAACTTGTAGTTTTATTTAACCATCAATTTCATACAAAGTTTTGCAGAGGGGAACTCGACCCTGGACATGAATTATGTTTACATGCGAAAATGATGGTTCGAGAGTAGAGAATTTTCTAGAACTTTGTTTTTAGATTTAAGAACGAAGCCTAGATGTGACGAGAGAGCTTTTTTGCTTTTCTTCGGTGAGTACGTTAAGGACGGCTTGCTGAGTAATGATAGAATATCCTTTTTGATGTTTCGGTTCAAGACGGCTTTGCAAAGGGAGCATTTTCCTCTCTTATGACTACAGTTTAATAAACAAACTTGCAGCAGCCAATGTGTAATTTAATGAATCTTCTACATTTATTTATTTTGTTTTTTCCCTCGCTTGCCACGAAGGGGAACCAGTGAAGATTTTTCGAGTTTCTCCCTAAAATGTCACATATATGTATATGTCATGATACGACGACGATGTTCTATAATACAAGCTACAGTGGAACACCATGTTTGATGCAGAACATTCTACTACTCACTAAGAATCAACAGCGGGGCGAGCTGAGCAGTCGCTCCGGCAGTTTGACGAGCAGTGGATTGGTTTATTCTGGTATTTCCCCATAAGAACGTTAAATCAACCAGTCTTTAAATTCATTTTAGTTAGAACTCACAAAATAAGTCAAGTTCTTCCCCGCAGTCATCTTTGCACACATCGAACACTACAATCTTCGTCAACCAATCTACATCATCAGATATTCTAATTTATCGGAGAAATGAAACGGGCATCTTAGTAGTTTAAAAGTCGCATTCTCCGCTCCGAAAACCTAGAATGAGAATCCCACACTCGCACGAAAAAATAGCCCCTCCTCTCTCAGCGTTAGTCAATTTTAAAATCCAACCAGGATTAACCCCGTGGCCACGCGTTCAAAACATCACCTCTGATTGGCACATGAGGCGTGGCCCTCCGGTATTAACTCGATCTTGTCTCGCAAATAGACCAGCCCGCTAACATCCGCGCATTAACTCAGATCAGGTGATGTTAAATAAAAAATAAAATTAAAATCCCGAGAATAATCGAAAAAGGAAAAAGGTTACGAAATAACTTCCCGCACTTTTTGAGAAACAAGCTATAAATTATTAATAAGTGAAATAAAATAACAAACAGAATTTTAGCTGTTAAAAGATTAATCAATTACGAAACTAAAATTAAAAATATGTTCCACAAATTTAGAATTAAAAGCTCAGATAGAAAAAAATGGCGCAAATGTTTTTATTTTATTACATATATACATATACATATACATATACATATACATAATTTTCTTATAATAATATTCCGTACTTACTTCAAATTATTAAATTAAAATCTTGTTTCTAAATCTAATCTGTTAATCCTTATGCAGACGATATAAATTCTTAATTTGCCTTAAAAAACATTATTCCAGTATGCTTAAATTTAAAAAGATGGCTCTAAATTAAAAATATTCTTAATTAAAACTTTATTTCTTAATATTCCAAATAAAACTGATTTCTTCTATGTTTTTATCAACCCTTTTTAAGAAAGTCTTATTAAATTTATTCCAAAACCATACCTTTCAAAAAATATCATTATTTTATTTTATCTATTTATTTATTTACCCTTCGTCAACCTTTGATAGTGTGCATATCAATAAATTCATTTCTTTTCTTTTTCTCTTAAAATTAATCATTTATAAAAATCGTCTGCCTAAGATATTTAAAATTCTGAGTCAATTATAAATTGGTTAAATAATATTTTTTAAAAAATAAATTTATCGTTTATGGAAAATAATCTCGTAGCTGGACAAGAATTCTGTTTACATAAAAGAATGATGGTTTGAGGTTACAGAATGTTCCAGAACTTTCGTTTTAGTTTAAAAAGGTGGAAGTCTCGAGATGAAAAAAAAGATTTCTTGGGGTGCTTCTTCGATGAGGACAGCTCGCTGAAATAATGATGGAATTTTTGCAAAAGGAGCTTTTCCTTCCTCATTATTACGAATTTAATAAATGAATTTACAGCAGCCCATGACTAATTATTGGATCTTCTACATTTATTTATTTATTTTGTTTTTTCCCTCGCTTGCCATGACTGTGTGTTTCTTTTTAACCAGTGGAAATAATTCGAGTTCTCCTTAAATCGTCACAACTAATCGAAAAGTCGGACAGGATTTTTTATCTGTGCTGCCTTTTTAATGAATGATATTTAAAGAAAATTGCGATGGAACGAAGAAAAGCATGCTATCGCCGAAGTTCGATTGAAGGACAGTCTATATGGTATTTTCAGCTTGCTAATGGAATGGGCTGTGGAACGAAATGATGATAGGTTTGTGAATCGCCGATAATTGACTTCTCGTGAATTCCTGAAGCTTGATATTTTTGGTCATAATGATAAATTTTTGAGACCTGGTGATTTCGAATTGGATTTAATAAGGAATAGAAGCGCCATTCATCTTGTTGCGGCCCAAATATGCGATCATTGACTTTAAATATTACTGGTAGAAATGACAAGAAAAAAAAAACGTTTAGAGACAACTGTACGCCGGTTGCTACTTACTTTCATAATTTTCGGGATTCTTGTCCCCTTTAGGATCATCTTGAGAATTTCTCCTTATCAGTGAGTTATTTTTAGATGTATTTAATTATTTTGTGTATCCTTTTATTGTATTTGTGTAGATAGTTCTCTGTTTGTCAGATTTATTTATTTGATTATTTATCTGTGAATCTTACTTACTTACCTATTTATGAGTATTTTTATTATCATTATTATGTGTTGAAGATTGAAATAATTTTATTCTTAAGGATTTAATTGAGGAGTATGATGTTCTTAAGATATTTACTGTTACTTATTAAGATTATTATGATATTTTTATGCACGTTTAAAGATAAGTTCGTAATAATAATGAAGTATAAAAGAACTTAGAAGCTCAAGTTATTTTTTAAAAGGTACATTTTCTAATTTCTTGATATTGTTTGTTATCAAGAACTATTCTCAGAATACAGTATTTTCATGATAATGTTCCTACAACTAAACATTTGAGCTGAAAATTAAGTTAGCATTTATGTTTTTTCCTTTATTTGTTGGAATTTCTAGTGACAGTGAGCTTTGGTTCCCGGATTCTTATAATTTATTTAAATTCAGTAAGAAATATGGAACTTTCCAAAACTGTTGCTAGAGTTTTGACTGATAAATATGATTAATTTTTTTGGTAAATTTTGTGATTTTAAGTAAGGAATTACCTATAATTAAAATTTTTTGAATCTGTTTATGATCTATAAAATAATAGAATTAAAAGTTGATCCCAATTTAAGGTATATCTATGATATTTACAATTTCTGTTTTATTAGATAAAATTTCTGGTTAAAGTTAGCAGCTAAATATAGTAATTTTGAAAAAATATGTAATTGATAGAAATCATTAACTTTGAAATTTATTGCGAATGATTTTACGATCCGGATTTAATAAAGAAAATAGAAGTGCTTCATTTATTCTAATGAGTAAGAATAAAAAAATTATGGAAGATCCTAAGTTCGTACCGTTTGACCCGAGTTCTGGAATGAACATTTTGTCTTGGTTAACTTATTTTGATAAAACATGTGATAGGGAACAGAAAAATCTAGAATGGAAATTTAATTTTATTGCGCAATATTTGAAAGGGGAAGCGCAAAAAATTTATATCAATGACTGCTTAAATTGTACGGATTATGAACAAATTAAGAAAATTTTGATAGAAAGATTCATTGAATTAGACTTCCCGAGTTTTTCTGATTTTTCAAATCTGAAATTAGATAATTTAGACAATTTAGAAACTTATTTTCGTAAAAAAGTGGAAATTGGTAGGAAATTACATCTTAGTGAAAATATACTATTACAAGGTTTAACTGATGGTTTAAAACCAGAATTCAAAAACAAAATTATTATAAATCCTCCTAGTAGTACCACAGAATGGTACCGGGTTGTCAAACAATTCGTGGAAGTTTCCACCCCACTAGTTTCAAACCAAGTAATAAATCAACCATCAGCTGGACAAAATTTTCAACCTTTTCAACCAACTAGGCCCTGGATTCAGCCAGTTAGGCCCAATAATACACCTAGGAATTGGATTCCCCAAAGGCAATCTCGGTTTCAAAGACCTAGAGTTTGTCAAAATAATTATATTCAAAATTCATACCCTTCAAGACCTTGTAGGATATGCACAAATAGGGGTGTGAGTAATGCTTTTCATTGGGAAAGAGAATGTATTTTTAGGAATGAGTTGCCATCCTCTGATACTCTTCCAAATATCTCACAAAATAATTCTCATAATGTTTGGCAATTAATTGTGTATGGATGTACAAATAATTATAATTTGCCATGTGTTGTAGATACTGGCTCAACTACTGCAATATTGCCACTTAAATTTGTTAAAAAACTTAATTGTAAAATTGAGACTATACCCTCAATTACCATTGGTCAGGCAAAAGGATTTTTACATGTAAATAAAAAATGTAGTGTTCTTCTAAAAGTGGGTAAAATTAAAAAACATGTTAACTTTTTAGTATGCAATATAAATTTGGATTATGCTATTTTGGGGTTAAAAGAATGTTCTAAATTTAAATTAACCATAGAATGTAAAAACTGTATTGTAAGGCAGGAAAGGAAAATTATAACTAACAGTATATCCATACATAATGAGAGATCCCTTCATTTCAATACAGTAAATATGGACCAAGTACAACAGAACAGGGATCAATCTAATGAATTTGTAACCTCAGAATATAAAAAAATATGAAATTAAATACTGGTAATAATGTAGCAATAGATAAGTATGATAATGATACACTGAATGCAAGTAATCATGATATAGAGTTACAATCTACTTGTGGAAATATTATGAAAAATGAAGACTGTGTTGAATATGATCACGCAATTAATGTGCATCCTGGTTATAGAGGTTCCATGACTCTTCAAAATTTTCGCGATAATTCGGATTCAGATTTAACTGGGGAAATAAATTTAATTCAAGATGTAAATTTAAGGGAATTAGTTCATATTTATAATGATATTTTTGCAAAGCATAAATATGATGTGGGTAGGATTAATATTGAACCACAACGCGTTATACTAAACTCAGACCTATCTATATCTTTGAGGCCCTACCGAACATCTCCTCTTGAAGAAATAGAAATAAAAAGCCAAATTCAATCATTGTTAGCAGCCGGACTGATAAAGGAAAGTAATAGCCCCTATTCTGCCCCTGTTACACTAGTTATGAAAAGAGAGGAAGGTAAAAAAACGCGATTATGTATAGACTATAGAAAATTAAACGCAATAATTAAAAATGATGCAGAACCCTTGTCCCGTATCGATAAAATTTTAGATAAATTGAGTAGTGCTCAATATTTTTCAACTTTGGATTTAGCCTCTGGCTACTGGCATATACCAATACATCCATCCGATACAGAAAAATTAGCATTTGCAACCAATTTTGGACTTTTTGAGTGGCTCGTGCTCCCTTTTGGCATAAAAACGGGCCCTCCCATATTCAATAGAACCATTCGAAGAATCCTTAATAAATATAAAATCGACTTTGCGTGCCACTATTTTGATGATATTATAATTTTCTCTTCCTCTTTAGAAGAACATTTAAACCATTTAGCTCAAATTTTTGGAATTTGCAAACAAGAAAACATTAAACTTAAACTTTCTAAATGTAAATTAGGCCAAAATAAAATCAATTTCTTAGGTTATGAAATCACTAATGGAATTATAACACCAGCAAATGCCAATATTGAAACCATCAAAAATTTAAAACCTCCTTCAAATGTGAAAGAGTTACAACGATTTCTAGGCTCCATTAATGTTTACCATAAATTCATAAATAAATATGCTGAAATTAGATATCCTCTGAACCGATTACTTAAAAAAGACACAATATGGGAATGGAACTCAGAGTGCCAGGAGTCTTTTGAAAAATTAAAAAATTCTTTAATTGCAAAACCCATCCTCAAAATTTATGATCCTAAATTACCTTTACATATGTTTGTAGATGCCTCTCAGATAGCAGTAGGTGCCGTTCTAAAACAACCTGATAAAGAAAATTTCTTACATCCTATTGCTTATCATTCTAGAATTTTGAAGAGTTATGAGCAAAATTATTTCATAACTGAATTAGAATGTTTAGCTATTATAGATACTCTTGACAAATTCTATCATTACTTTCATGGTGTCAAGTTTACAATTCATACGGACCACGCATCTCTAGTATGGTTAAAGAGTGTTAAAAACTTAAGAGGTAGGCTTTTTAGATGGTCGCTCAAACTTAGTATGATTATGAGATAAAAGATGAAAAGGGTTCAACAAATGTCGAAGCAGACATGTTGTCACGAAATCCTGTTTGTCATTTTAATCAACATATTAGTTTATTGATAGATAGGAAAGAAATTATAGAGATGCAAGACAAAGACAATGTTTGTGACAAAAAATATAAAAAAGAGAATGGAATTATTATAGTTCAGAAAAAGGGATTCAAAAAAATTGTTGTACCAATGTCATTAAGAAAAAAATTACTTCATATTGCTCATGATAATTTTGGACATTTAGGGATTCAAAAAATGCTTAATTTAATATCTCCCAACTATTATTGGCCTAATATGACAATAGACATTACAGAATTTGTTAAACATTGCGATACCTGTCAGAAAAATAAAAAACCAAAACAGAAAAGATTCGGCTTATTACAAGCTATGCCAGCAACAGATCAACCTTTTGAATGTCTTTCTATTGATACTGTTGGTGGATTTAACTATTACAACTCAACAAAAAATTCTTACACATAATAATAGATCATGCAACTAGATTTGTTTGGGCTTTTCCCTCCAAAAATGTTACCACTGAAACATACACTAACTGTTTAAAACAAATTTTCAATATCAAAGCACCTCAAAAAATACTTAGTGACAGGCATAAATCTTTCAAATCTCCAAGATTTAAGAAATTCCTTAGAAATCATCATGTTCAACAGCGTTTTACATCCGCACATCATCCTCAGACCAATGGAAATGTAGAGCGCGTTAATCAGACTATAGTTACCAGGCTTAAATGTAAAGTTAATTCCACTTCTTCTAAAATACCTTGGACTAGATTATTAAACCAAGTCATCGAAGAATACAACAATACGCCCCATTCTATCACCAAGTTCCCCCCTGCCTATTTATTTTATGGTCAATTGCCTTATGAATCTCCTTTAAAACAAAACTATTACCCATCAGTAGACAAAGCCCTCAAAATTGCGAAAGCGCGAACTCAGGAATTTTACCTTAAAAGTAAAAGGCTCTATGATCGAAATTTTGTCGAATGCCCATTAAAAATACAAGACTCTGTAATTTATGAAGAATTTAAATACCCTAACACTCGAAAATTCGAACCTACTTTCTCTGGACCATACAAAATTATAAATAAACTTTCTGATGTAACTTATGAAATAGATAAATTTAATTATGAGACAGGACAGAATTCCGTTATTGTGCATGTTTCTAAATTAAGACCCTATTTTTCACCAGAAGATTTTAAACTGTTTCATGAGCAACCCAAAAAACAAACAAAACTTCAGATACAATCACAATCACTAGATCAAACTAAAGTCAAGACAGTAGATTAAGTTTTAATTCTTATTCTTTAAATTGTTTATCACCATAATTTTCAACATTAGCAGGTATGTTCTTGGAGGCCTACAAGAATATTACTTTTTTTTGGGAGTTTTTGGGGTTAAATTGGGCTCCTTATGCAGGCATAAGGTGAACACTTTGATTGTAAAAGCTTTCAAATTGATGTTGATAAATTAATTTTAAGGGTATTTAAGTCTAACTATATTTACTCATGTATTTGACATTAGTATTATTCTATTTATTCAGCAGATATTTATGTTATAACAGTTATAAAATCTAATGATTCTACTCAAACCTATAACATAATATGTGATTTTCAGTGATTGTGAAAACTACAGATATTAAGAGTTTTTCAGAAAAGCACACTATTTTTATTTCTATTTCTCAATTAAGAATGACACCTTTTATTCCTATTGTATTCTATTATTAAAGTTTATAAACCATGTGTAGATAAAACATTATTCTACATTTGGCATTTGAAAACTTATAACCAAATTTGACAATTTTGTAAAAGAGTATCAGAGAGGAATTATTGTAAGGAAATACTGGTTGAGAGTCCATTTTCTAAATAGTTAGATTTAATTTTATTTGGATTTTGGAATTATTATGATTTTTTTTTTATACTTTCGGCTAGCAAAAAATACTTTCTTATGCTATTAGAAGATAAGAAAATTATTTAGTTGCTATGTAATTATTTTTATCCTCAACCAATATTTTCCCTATCAATAATAAAAAAATAGTGATATTTTCTTTTGATTATACTCTTGTTTTACTATTATTATTATTATTATGATTTCTATAATGAAGTTTAGTATTAATTATACTCTTATTGAAAAATATTAGGATATGGAGTCTTATTATACTATTACTTATTATTGTTGTTATTGTTATTATTTAAATTTTTCTATACTATTTATTATTGATATTGAGAGTGATGCTATTTATTATTGAAAAATTGATATATTACTGAAAGATGTTGGATCCAACATAACATTAAAACCAAAGATTAAACTAGGTTTGAAGATTTTTAATTAAAGAGACTGTATTCAGAGAACATTGGAAAAGACTCTTTTATATATACTATTGAAAGACTTGTTTCATTTAAAGGACTTATTTAAAATAAACTATGCATTAAGTCATTGTAATTATTTAAACTTCCATGAGAACGAATTTTTATTGTTTTTATTATATTTTTATCTCTTGCTTATTAATATTCATAACTTATTTACTGTTATTATATGTATTATCTCCTATGCACTTACAAATGGTAAGTGATGTTGTAACATTATTGTATTTCTTTCAGGGAAATGCTCCTACCTAATTTTAATTCAGAATTATTTTCTCTTAACTATTTTATTTTAATCGCTAATATTTTTTATATTGCGTTAATTTTCTTTTCTTCCATCTCTTGGCTTCCTGAGTTTAACAGTTTTATTCCAAAATTTAACTTTTATAAATTATTATATTTCTGTTGTCTGAACTTGTAGTTTTATTTAACTATCAATTTCATACAAAGTCTTGGGGAGGGGGGATAATATTACAAATTTAAAATTTTTTCGCCAAAACTAACCTTTATACTATCTTAATTTTCTTATAATAATATTCCGTACTTACTTCAAATTATTAAATTAAAATCTTGTTTCTAAATCTAATCTGTTAATCCTTATGCAGACGATATAAATTCTTAATTTGCCTTAAAAAACATTATTCCAGTATGCGTAAATTTAAAAAGATGGCTCTAAATTAAAAATATTCTTAATTAAAACTTTATTTCTTAATATTCCAAATAAAACTGATTTCTTCTATGTTTTTATCAACCCTTTTTAAGAAAGTCTTATTAAATTTATTCCAAAACCATACCTTTCAAAAAATATCATTATTTTATTTTATCTATTTATTTATTTTTCCTACGTCAACCTTTGATGTGTGCATATTAATAAATTCATTTCTTTTCTTTTTCTCTTAAAATTAATCATTTATAAAAATCGTCTGCCTAAGATATTTAAAATTCTGAGTCAATTATAAATTGGTTAAATAATTTTTTTTTTAAATAAATTTATCGTTTGTGGAAAATAATCTCGTAGCTGGACAAGAATTCTGTTTACATAAAAGAATGATGG
The DNA here is from genome assembly GCA_964019185.1 of Maratus speculifer. Classification (NCBI taxonomy): domain Eukaryota; kingdom Metazoa; phylum Arthropoda; class Arachnida; order Araneae; family Salticidae; genus Maratus; species Maratus speculifer. Next base: position 90,883,010 of record OZ025300.1, on the reverse strand, counting down.
TTTGAGGTTACAGAATGTTCCAGAACTTTCGTTTTAGTTTAATCAGGTATAAGTCTCGAGATGAAAAAAAAGATTTCTTGGGTTGCTTCTTCGATGAGGACAGCTCGCTGAAATAATGATGGAATTTTTGCAAAAGGAGCTTTTCCTTCCTCATTATTACGAATTTAATAAATGAATTTACAGCAGCCCGTGACTAATTATTGGATCTTCTACATTTATTTATTTATTTTGTTTTTTCCTTCGCTTTCCATGACTGTGTGTTTCTTTTTAACCAGTGGAAATAATTCGAGTTCTCCTTAAATCGTCACATATATATATATATATATATATATATATATATATATATATATATATATATACAGGGTGTTTCTTAATTCATTGTACAAACTTTAAGGGGTGATAGTACACATCAAGACAAACAATATTAAATGGGAAACTAAGGGTCCTAAACGTCTTCCGAAGGAGATAGACGCCATTAAAGTTTAGGGTCCAAAAATTCAAATCATTATAAAAAACAGAAAAATTGGTCGATTCGTTTGCGGTTTTCACTAAAACTATTCTTTATGTTAGTATTGCCTTGAAAATAAATTATAAAGATAAATTTTTAAAAATGCCGATAGAAGGCGCTTTAGACTTTGGAGTAACGAACAACTATTTTTTACCGTTATTTTTTGCATTTCATTAAATTTTCTTAGAAGCTTAGACATAAACGTAAATTTTAAGCTCAAAATCGAAATCGTTGGGAGTGGTTAAGCAGCGCAAATTGAACTGTAGGGGGAGGTTCAAACTCCAAATGGTTATAAAAAACGGAAAAATTGGTCAATTGATATGCGATTTTCACTAAAATTATTCTTTATGTCAGTATTATCTTGAAAATAAATTATGAAGATAAAATTCAAAAAATGCCGATAGAGGGCGCTTTAGATTTTGGAGTAACGTAAAACTATTTTTTACCGTTATTTTTTGCATCTCATGAAATTTTTTTAGAAGTTTAGACATAAACTTAAATTTTGAGATGAAAATCTGAATCGTTGGGAGTGGTTAAGTAGCGCAAACTGAACTGTGTTCAATGGGGGTGGGGAGGTTCAAATTTCAAAAGATTTAAAAAACGGAAAAATGTCAATATTTCCTTGAAAATAAATTTTAAAGATTAATTTAAAAAATACCATTAGAGGGCGCCTTAATCTTTAGAGTAACTAACAACTATTTTTAACCGTTATTTTTTGTATCTTATTAAATGCTTGTAAATTTTCAAAGTTAAATTTTGAGCTCAAAATTGCATCGTTTGAGTAATTAAGTAGCGGAAAATTGAAATGTGTTCGACGGGTGGGGAGGGTAAAATTTCAACTCCTGAACACATTTCAGTTTGCGCTTCTTAACCCCTCCCATCGATTTAGAATTATCTCAAAATTTAAATCTAAGCATTTGCAAGCATTTAATTAGATACAAAAAAAACGGTTAAAAATAGTTGTTGGTTATTCTAAATTTTAAGGCGCCCTCTAACGGTATTTTTTGAAATTAATCTTTAAAATTTATTTTCAAGGAAATATTGACATAAAGAATAGTTTTAGCGAAAACGGCAAACGAATCGACCAATTTTTCCGTTTTTGAAAATCATTTGAAATTTTAACCTTCCCAACCCCCTTTGAACAAATTTCAGTTTGCGCTACTTAATTACTCTCAACGATTCAGTTTTTCATCTCAAAATTTACGTTTGTCTAAGCTTCTAAAAAATTTTGTGAGATGCAAAAAATAACGATAAAAAATAGTTGTACGTTACTCCAAAGTCTAAAGCGCCCTCTATCGGCATTTTTTGAATTTTATCTTTATAATTTATTTTTACGATAATACTGACATAAAGAATAATTTTAGTGAAAATCATTAATCAATTGACCAATTTTTCCGTTTTTTATAATCATTTGAAATTTGAACCTTTCCCCACAGTTCAGTTTGCGTTACTTAACCACTCCCAACGATTAAGAGTTTGAGCTCAAAATTTAAGTTTATGTCTAAGCTTTTAAAAAAAATTAATGAGATGCAAAAAATAACGGTAAAAAGTAGTTGTTCGTTATTCCAAAGTCTAAAGCGCCTTCTGTCGACATTTTTTGAAATTTATCTTTATAATTTATTTTCAAGACAATACTGACATAAGGAATAATTTTAGTGAAAACCGCAAACGAATCGAAAAAATTTTCTGTTTTTTATAATCATTTGAATTTTTGGACCCTTAACTTTAATGGCGCCTATTTCCTTCGGAGGACGTTTGGGCCCTTAGTTTCTTATTTAAAATTATTTGTCTTGATATGTACTATCACCCCTTAAAGTTTGTACCATGAATATAGAAACACCCTGTATGTCCGATTTTTGTCATGCTGTAACTATCGTATTTATGAACCGATTTGAATGAAACTTCGTATATACTTCGTGCAATTCGGCAACCATATAAATCGCATAAAATAAAACCAGCTTTAATAAAAGATGACTAATTTCTAAAAATTCCCATTAATATTCAGTATTATATATTCAGTATATACAAAAACTAGTTTTCAATCTTATATAATCGGTTCCACTAATTTAAGCTTCGTATGTTTGAATAATATAACTTGTTTTAAAATAAATATATAAATAAATTAGGTATATGAAAGCGCACCTCTTCCTCCCAGCATTGCCGGAAGGATTTTTTTTGATTTATAATGCGAATGGATATTTGCAACAATGACTTTTTAAGAAATGAAAATTTGTTCACCCCTTTTAATACATCATTAATCCATTGGCAATAATAATAAAAGTTTTCAATGATTTTTTTCTTGTAAAAATTTTCTTGCTCGAAATAATAATTAAGTAAACAGTGTGAATTAAATAAACAATTATTTTTGTAACAAAGACAAGAAAAATCTAATTGTTAACTGAATGGGAACATACATTGTTAAAACTGTTTTGATTTTTCAGTTTTTATTATTAAATAACATTGTTGTACTTTATTGTTGTAACAATGAGAGAAGCTTTTTCAGTTAATTTTGTTCTGGTAAAAATCTTCTTATTTGAAGTTTGCTAAGAGCTAACGATTAAGTAATTTTTGCTTTAAAACATTTATTATTTTATAAGGTTGTTATTTTTTGATACATGACATTGAATAAAATGAGTTTTAAAGGTTTCTTACAGAAACTTACGTAAGTACAGCTTTTTTGAGACATTTTCTTTATGTTTGAAATTGGATATGCATTTCTTATTTTTTCTGCATTAAATATATAGCTTATTACTTTAAGATAATAAATTATAATTTTGAATACGAAATGCGTTGTGCTTCCCTTTGATTAAAGAATATATGTAAGTAGTGTCAATATTTTGATATATAAGTAACAGTGATAAGTAATATTGAATTGAAAAAGAAGATGTAGATTGTTATGAAATTCCGTAGTTTATAAGAAACACACGTGCATGCTTAAGAGGATCTATTTTTATCTATTTATATTAAATATTAAGATTTTATAGTTTTGACTGATTTTATTCTGTAAAAAATCTAAATATTGCTTTTTAACCCTTTCGTGTCTGGTATACTATTAATGGTACATATGTTTTAATTGAGCATTATTTTATTTTAAGAAATACTTTTGCTGCTTTTTGCATGTAGTAATGTTAGTATATGTCTATGTATTTACTATATAACTTAATTCATGTTTAGGAATTTCTTAATAATTATTATTATTTCTTAATTCTCTTTGCGCTGTTTGCGATTCTTTTATTTTAAGTATATATTTCACTGCTTAAATTTGAAAAAAAGTTACTTTCCTGAAAGAATCACGTGTAATAAAGGGCAAAAAGTATTAGAAAGTTCTAATGGGAGTTTAATTATATTGTAATGCAATATTTTTTAAACATCTCTAAAAGCTCTTCCTTAGTTCATTTTTCAATTAACTGAAACAGTCGAAAATTGTGGGAAAGAAATGTGCAAAAAAAAAAAAAAAAAGAATATGCAGAAACCTAAAGTTCTACAGATGTTAGGCTCAATGATAGAGAAAAAAAAATTTTAATTTAAATAACACACAAATGTTGCAAAATATTAGGACACAGATGTCTCAGACGCACCGGGGACCTTTTTGTCATCAAGGTGGTGATTTTATGCCTTGAATACCTTGGGATATTGTGGAGATTTTATACTGTATGGCTTACGGGTTTTACATTAACCCTTTATCTACCGGCGGTACTTATAAGAACCATTAAAATACCTTGATATAAAATTCTTTTAATGCGTCAGTTACTTGTAATACTTTTAGAATGAGTTACAGATATATTAGTTTATCTTGTTACAAACACATTATTAGTTACACAAAACAAAAATATTTTTAAAAGGATGATTTCTTTTGCCTTTGTATCTTTTCAGCTTTCTTGGGGCAGAGGGAAGGGGATGATGATTTTTCAAGGCGGAAATATTTCTATATTTATATTGTAAGAACATCATATTTATACATTTTATAATTCTCCAAAATACTAAAAAAATATTAAAAATAAAAGATTTGAGTGAGGTTATAAAAATTGCACAAAATCCCCATAAATTCAAATTTAATTAATCCTTCTAAATCTTTCAATCCTTCTAAAATCCTTCAAAGATTTATTAAATGATTATGTAAATCTTTTAGTTTAGTTTAAGCAATTTGCGTAAAATGCTTTAGAATGTAAAATTTTCATGAATTCATAATACGGTAGACAAAGGGTTTAGTAAAACAATCTGTGTTTTATAATAAAATAATTTGCGTCTGTTTGTATTAAAAATTGTGTGGTTTTCTTTTTATACAGCTGTGAGTACTATTCCAGTATACAGGCCTTGGCAAAATAGTAAAAATGGTCTTGGCGAAATAAGAATTTTGGTAATATATTTTCTGACAACCTGTTCACTGCTTCATATACACAATTAATTTTTACAATATTTATACGATTTATTTAATGTGAAAGAGACGTTTGTTCAATTTTATAAACACACAGAAATAAATTATGTATGAAAACACTAATAATATATGCATACATAAAATGTGTCTAAATATTAAAAGCTTCATTTATAAACTAGCATAGAAGCTTAAAATATTGCTTTCATTGTTCTTTATATCGTTTGGGAACAAATCTCACTTTCTGAAATCCGAATCCCTCCAAACTTTAAAAAAGCACCAAGGCCCTTGTAGTGAAAAAAGTTCAAAATTGTTACTTTATATATTAAAAAAAAACAGTTTCATAATAAATTGAACTAGCATGTATTTTTGCAAACTAGTCCTGGCAGATAGCCGAAAACGGAGTTTTCTCGTAAGATTACTTTTAAAAAAATCATGCCAACTTTGATGCGTCTGCGACAACTGTGTCAAGGCGTGTACATTTTTACTGGTAGTATATTATAAAAGCAGAATATTTTTAATAAATATTCAAATTTTCATGTTTACCTATATAAAAGTTGTGAAAATACATTAATTCAAACTTTGAATATATATATAAATATATATATATTTTTTTTTCCATCTCATTTAAAAAGAACAAATCTGCAATTTAGGAGAATATGCTGGTAGTTAATGAATCTGCTAATATGAGAAAAAAACCAAAGAGAAATTAAGTTTTATTTTTTTTTAATATATTTTTGAATGGTGATTGGGGGTGAACTACCAACTGTAGTGGAAAAGAATGTAGCAAATTATTACGTGCCTTGCCCAACAATATAGATTCATGTTAAAAGACCATTTTATGCATTTCTAAGACTGTAGGCAATAAAGAACAAAATCTAGCTGCTGAAAATTAAAACAAAATAAAAGTACATTGTGTATTGGAACAAAAATATGTTGCAATACTAAAATTTTGGGTAATTTGCATGTTATTTAATATGATATATAAATACTACATTTGTTTTCAAATAGTGAATTTAAATATACTTTTAATTAATCTATAAATAAAGTAAAATTAAATTTAATATAAACAGGAAATGGATATGGGATTTTCAATGGAAAATTATGACTATATATCTTGCATTTTAAGACAACATTTGCATAAATATTTTGACCGCTTTTGAGTACATATAATTCCCAAAAATTTACGTAAGTATGATATTTTTTTTTAAATATCTTTGTAAAAAAAAGTTACTGGTGTCAAACAATTGAAGGTAAATTCTACTTTTAAGTGAAGTATATAAAATTTGCTTAAGATGGTGGTATCTACACATCAAATCAAACCCAAACTTTTCTGTTGTTGTTGCAATACCCAAGTTATACAGGGTGTCTCAGAAATAATGGAACAAACTTTAAGGAAAAGTAGAGGTCATCCCAAGGATTCAGATTTACATAGCAACTCATGGTCGAAAACATTATACTGACGCAGAAGTGACGACTCAAAACATAACACTGGATAGTTCTGAAGAACTAGTTGTACGCATCTTTGCAGATGCTGGGTGAAGTTCAGGACATTCTTGGTATTTTCTAGAGAACATTAGATCTTCCATGTACCAGAGATGCACCTGCATGTATGGCCCAGGGTCGTAATTTTGAAAACCTACTTTGATGACCATTATTGTTTCTTTCATGTTCTTTTTTCTTACTTTTCTGCTGTACTAAGTATAATAAAGATTTTTTCTCTTCTTATTCGTGTCCTGTCCTTCTTACGATTTGTATCATTGCTACCGCGCCAAGAAAGCGTTTCCGACCTTGGGTCGCTAAGCAATTATGGATCCTTGGGATGCCCCCTGTCCCATTTCCCTTTAAAGTTTGTCCCAACATTTCTGGGACACCCTGTATACAATAAACAGAGTTGCCAAGTCTCTGGCTTTTTGCACATAACTATTATTTTACAGAAAATGATTTTTTTTTTTTTATCACCCAAATGTTCCAATTAAATAAAAGAAAATTGTCTGTATTAAAAAACTGATATCCAAAAAGCTAAAGACTTGACAACCCTGCATTCATAAATTCTGCACCTATGAATTAGCCGAAAAGCAAATTTTCATGAAATTCGTATGATTGTTTTCAGACAATTTAATTATTTTAACCCGGTAGGACGGGCGCCGGATGTTTTGACACCCCAAAACCGCACAGTATATTAATAGATTTTACTCTTTCACCAATAAATATAAATAACAACAGTATCCTTATTTAGTCGAAAATAATAGCTTCAAATTTTGCGATAAAATGAGTTGAGTAATATTTTTAAAAAAGTAGTGATGGCAATTGTAAAAATCATACGGACTCTGGATTTATCAAGCCCAGTGCTCGTCCTCCCGGGTTAAACAGAATAAATTTTAGGGGTTGTATCCAAATTAAATTTCTGTACTCGATAGCTGAAATTCTCAGAATGTCTGTGTCATTTTTGTTAATGTACTGTTTCTTGCCAAAATGATCATGTCACTCGCTTAGTACGTTTCGACTACTGCCAGCCCAAATGTTTTAATAATATTAGTGAAATGTATTTTTTTCTTAATTATGCTTTTCTGCGCATGATTGGCCTCCCCTTAAGCCATAATTTCGATGTTTTTTACTTATATTTCGATAACTACTGGACAGAAATTTTTGAAATTGAAAATTCAATTACAACACGACATGATAAATATAAATCTATAAAAAATTCTAGGTTGCAATTAAAAATTTTTTCGAATATTAATTTCATATTTCATACTGTAAAGTTTTTAAAATTAATTACAAACTCAATGTGATTATGTTTGGTATGTCAGCATTACAACTGCACAAAAAATTATCGCATTAAAATTATAATTTCAGAAGGTAATAAAAATATGAAAATGAAATTAAACATTAGAAGCTCAAAATTTTGAATGTTAATAATTCCAAAACTTATCATCCGAATTAATCAAATTTCGTTTCTTGGCATAATTTGAAACAAAAAAGTATAATACATTGCCAAATTTGGATGTTGCAGTTGAAAAAAAAATTATTATTTTTTTTAATTTGGACTGGTTTCGATTAAAAAATTCGACTATAAATTTCTGAATTAACACCGTGATATTATTGGCTAATGACGTAACAATACGAAGTATTGTTGATCGAGAATATATGTTTTTGTTTAATAATAAAAATTTATATTTTAAATAAGGATAAACCATTAACCATATAATAAATCATTGTTATGACTATCTGTTGCTTTTCATTATTAAGTATTAATGTTTTACACATTATTGCAATTAAAAAAATGTACATTTTAATGCAGTAATGAACCATTGTTAAGAATGTTTCATACTTTTTATTATTTAATATCATTGTTGCATATATTGTTGTTGTAACAACACTTTCAATTAAGTTTTGTTCTAGTAGAAATCTTCTTGCTTGAAGCTTACTAAGGGCTAACCACAAAGTAATTTTTGCTTTAAAGCGTTTATTATTTTATAAGGTTGTTATTTTTTGCTATATGACATTGGAAAAATGAGTTTTAAAGGTTTCTTAAAGAAACTTATGTAAGTATAGTTTTTTTTAAAGAAAATTCTTTGTTTTGAATTTCAATATACAATGATACCTCTTCAGTGATACAAATCTATAGTTTTTTTCTAAATGTAATGCTTATTTTTCAAACATGAATCTGCATTTTGAATTCTCAAAAAAATATATATATTACCCAGAATTAAAGAAGAAAAAATAATTTTATTTAATATTTATTTAATGGAGAAATTGGGAGTAATTTTTTTTTATTTCTTTGATCGAAAAAAGACATCAGTAACTTTTCACATAATCTATTAAGTAACCTGCATATACATTACTATATAATGTACTTATATATAAACCATTAATTGTAAAACAAAATATAAATTATGAATTTAATACAAATTTACCACATTGAAACATGGAAAAATATTAATTAAAATGAATATAATTGAAATTTGTAAAACCAAAATAGAATCTTGAGATCCACAAACACTTTGGAACTACAAAGAAAGTGTGTAGTTTCATCTTCACATTAGCCATGTAAAAGCAAAGTAATACGAATTTGGGGCTACCAACATACATAAAACCAAAAAAAAAACCGAGAAAAACATCAAAACTAAATCATAATAACATTATTAAAATGGATAAAAAAGGAAAAAACATACCAGACACTATAGTTACCCCTAAAATGATGTAGCATAAAATCATTTAATTTAAAAATACTAACCTAAATTCAGTATCTTAATATAAGATAAAGAATACTGCCCGGTCAAACTGATGGCATTGAGCTCACAGGCTACAAAGACTAATTGTACATTAAAGCCTTATATTTTCAAGGGTTAATTCCGTTCGAAAAAAAATTAAGAAGGGGAAACAGCTCTCCCCTTTCCTCTTTTTTTATACTTAATCATTGAACCTCCTATACTATCAAAGACATGCTTTATCATATAAAAAATCTATATCCAAAATTCAGAGCAAATGAGATAATTCTTAATAAAAACCCATTTAGCATTTATATAATTTAAAAGGAGTTATCCCCCTCTTTTATACTTAACCATTAAACTTCCAAAACTGTTCAGAGATTTGAACGAAATCTGAAAATTCTGCTTGAAAAACCCATTTATATAAATTAAGGGGGGGAGGGTCATTAGAACCCCTGTTCCCCCTATTTATACTTATTCAATAAACACCTAATAACAGTCACGGAATCGCCTTATCAGAATGATCGTAATCTAAATTTTGAACGAATACTTAATTCTGCATGAAAATCCCATTTATATCAATTAAGGGGAGGGGCATGAGCCCCCCGTTCCCCCTCTTATACACATCGAATGAACTCCAAAAACTAATCAGGGAAGCGCCTTGTCAGGATATACCTACATACAAAATTTCAAGTGGATCAGATATTTTTACATGAGTTATCGCGTCACGCACGAACGAACATACATACAGAACGGACGGGCACATAAGCTCTCAGGCTATGATAGCCTGTGAGCTAATAAAAGAAGGAAAAAAATAAATAATTAGTACATGCATTTTATATACTTAGAAATAATATATTAGGTATTGTCCAAATTGTTTAAAGTTAGATTCAAGCTAATTATTAACATTAATTATCAAATTATATTAATCCATTTAATTAATGTAGCTATACAATTATTCATACAGATGTGTTAATTCATACATATGTTGAATATCCAGTATAAAATGCATTGCAATTTAGCAGATGCCTCTCCTCTCTCAGTTTTATACATATATATAATTCAGAGGAAATATTACGTGTGGGTATAAGTGAAAAAATAAATGAACAAAATTGTAAACAATGAAGAATGAAATTCAAAAATATAAAACAAAAAACTATGAAAGGGACATGGAATCTTTAAAAGATTTTAAAATTCCCATTTGCTCGAAAAATGCTTAGACAGTGTCTAAAAATACAATATGAATCTCATTTATAACAAATCAAAAACACTCATGTATACATATTTAATATAGTTATTAATTTTTCAGATTTCGTTCTCGTGACGATTTTGACGATGAAAAGTATATTAGGAAAACAGAAAAAGAAATGAAAATTTTGAGAAGAGAGTTAGCAGTCCACACGTAAGCATCTGTAGACATTTTTATAGTTTTAATTTTTCGATATTCTACACTTTAATAGAACTTTTATGTGTCTTAAATTATGTTATCCTTAAAGTGTGCATGCAGCAAGGAAGGCTTTTAAATTTATTTATGTGTACAAAAAAAAAAAAAAAAAAAAAAAAAAAATCCAAACTTTAGAAGAGGGCTTTTTTTTCTCCAATATAAGGTACTAAATGATGATTTTTTAAATACTGAATGAATAATAATCCATTCATAAAACAGAAGAATTTGTGATACATTGTTCTGATAAATTTAAAGGCTTTTTTATTTATTTTTTTTTCTCATTAAAAAAAAAATTCTCCATTTATAGAAAAAATTACTGTCCGCTATTCGGAATGCCCGTTATTCAGAGGTTAAACATACCAAACATTAGGTTTTGGGAGTGGGGATTGGAAAAATGACCATTATATAGAGGTATCCGCTATTCGGGAATGTCCGTTATAGAGGTTTTACTATATTGAAATCTCAGCAGAGTTAAGTAGCCAATTATTTACTTAAGGATTTCAAATTCAAATCCATGCACGGAATATTAGAAATCCAAAGCTTTTTTCTGTAGCACATATTCGGTGATAATAGAAAGATTTCCGAAATCCTTAAATTAATAATCGAAATAAAAAATGCCTCCAAGGGCATTTTTTGTTTTGCCGTTATCTGAGAAAATGGATCAGATATAGCAGTTGAAAATTCGAGGGTGGCGTGGCTGATATCTTAAAAAAATAAATAATAATAAATAACATATTCCTAAATACAAGTTATTAATTTATTAGTTTCATTAAGAATGGTTCCTCGAAAATTCCTTTTCATTTTTGTAGCCGTTGTTCGAGTTCTTATGCGTTAAAAAGTAAATAGTCATTTCCGTCGGCTCTATTTGTTGCAAAACTTGATAGCAAAAATAGATCGCCATAAATTAAATCAATTTGGCGATAGTTTTCTCTCTTTTATTTATTTTTTATTTTTTTATTTTTTTACATTTTATATTCAATATCAATATTTACGAAAACTAGGAATATTCTATAATCGGGTTTTACGCATTGTAGCTTCATGTGTTTGAAGAAAATTACAAGGAAAAATCAAAACCAGTGGAAGAGCTACATTTCCCCCCCCCCCCCCCCAATACCTGCTGAAAATACAATTTTTATAAAATTTAAGGGGAAAAAAGTAAATTTTTTATCATTAACAATAATTCAAAAATAGAAGTATTTTAAATTAATTAACTTTATTTATATATGGAGTTAGTATAATAATCTTTGGGCCATTCCATAAAAAATGGACAAAATGTTCACTTGACACTTACATAAATATTTATATCTATAAACTTATTTCTTTTTTTAAATATTAACTATATTTTAAAAATAACAAAAAATCTTATTTTTTCAAATTGGGGATATAATTTGAGGATACAATATTATTGTTGAAACAGCAATAATATATAGAATGGCTATCCCACGAGTTATCCCACCTACTAAAATGGCTCTTTAATAGATTTAAAGATCTCCACATTTTTATTCTGGACTTAATAATCTGCCCGTTTTTAACCATTTGAAGTCGAGAGGAGACTCTAAATCACCACTAATATTGTCAGGTGTCCTTTTTAAATTGGGACGCTAAATACTTAGACACCATTAATATCTTACAGTTTATTTCGCCATCTTTTATCACAAATTATTCGGCCATTTGGAAAAAATCGGCCATGAGACGATGAAAATTAGTTTAAAATACTGGTGTCGGGAGCATATGGAACACCCATTTACGCGGGACATTAGCGGTCAGTGAAAATCACTTCTCGAATGCAAAAGGTTAATAGGTACTAAAAAACTCCACATTTTAAACCCAAGATCCACCAGCTTTTTGGACCATTCCATCAAAAACGATAAAAATGTCCTGCTCGTGAAACTTACATATATCTATTAACTTATAAGATATTAAATTATAAAATATACATTTAAAATAACAGAAAATAGACATAATTCTTTTTAATTGTGGATATAATATTAGCATTGTCAAAAAAGCAGTAATATGTAGTAGAAACGTTGTCTCACATCTGACATAGAATGGCTCTAAAATGTCTACCTATTGTTATTTCTCAATTTGTTTCTTTATTTGTTTATACATTAAGATTATTTATGTATTACAAATTATTTTCAGTTTCATGTTTGACTCCGCATATTATGATCATGAAGTTGAAGCGGCTTTCTTGCGAATGAAAAGATCTCCTGCATTTTGCCGTGACGCCATTCATTGGTTTGAACGGGAATTCAAAAAGAAAAGAGAAGTGACATGGAAAAAAATTGCTCACAGAGAAAAAGAATGACTTGTCCAGTGCCATGCCGTACTTGATCAAAATCAACGAAAAGGACGATATGTGGAAAAGTCTTGAAAATAGAGCTAAAGATTATTTAGAAGAATGGATACGTAGAGTGAATTTTACCATCTTGGAAATGTTTATCCTGAGACATAAAAAGTAAGCATTTGTTTTTATTGATTTTTACTATAAAATTGACAAATAGCCCTAAAGATTTTTCTTTTTTAGTTATATTATGATAATACCAATTAATTAAAAATAATACGTGTAGATACGTTAAAAAATTGAAGTTTTAATAGAACATTTAATGCAATAAAAAGAAAATCCCTGTCGGCTATAGCCAGAGGCAGATTTCAAAGTTAAGTACTCATTTCGACAACAAAAAATAAAATATGATTTGTGATAAATTTTGTTTAACAACTTTATTTCGCCGCTTTTGAAGAACTTTTATTTTCATTTGTCTGTGAGGGTTGCTTTTATCAGAATCATCTTAAGCAAAATTTAGCACAAATGCCCACTTTGACAGCATTTTTTGAAATATATTCTGACTTTATAAAAAATTTACCAATACGCACATTATATAGTTCCTAAAGAAGAGAAACTGTCAGATGAATAGATTTGAGAGAAAAATTGAATTTATAAATGAGTCATGAAATGAGCAATTTGTTATTTGAATACATCAATTCTTCAATCGCGATCGCTTTGGGAAATTTTGTTCGAATTTCCCAATTTGACAGCTTTTTTTTAAAAAATATATTCTGCCTTTATATTAAAAAAAACTGGACAATACGGCGCATTATACAGTTCCTAAATAAGGAACCTGTGAATTGAAAGCGTTTGAGAACAAAAATGGCTTTAAAAATGAGTCAGAAAAATAAGCAATTTGTTTTTCAATGCTTCTTCATCACGATCGCTCCAGGAAATTCTGTTCAAAACACCATTTTGGCAGCATTTTTTGAAATATATTCTGCCTTTGTCACAAAACTGACCAATACGCCACATTAAATAATTCCTAAATAAGAAAACCTGCCAATTGGATGCGTTAGAGAGCAAAATGAGTGAGAATATAAGCAGTTTGGAATTGAGACCTTTTTCTATAACTCCTATTATTTCTTAATTTATTTTTGCTTATTGGTCCTATGAAAACTTGTCAATATAAAAGTTGTAGATATTATTAAGAAGATGTATAATAAATTTAATCGGATTTGGTATCTTAAATTTGACGAAGTCATGGATTTTTTTTCTTCCATCCTCCTTTTTATTTTCGGTTTTATTTTATTTTTTATTTATTTATTTATTGCAACATAAGTAGCTTTTATCAAAAACTTGTCAATACAAAAGTTTTAGATAATATTAAGTACATTTATAAAAAAATAGTTGGATTTGATATCTTAAAAATTGACAAAGTTATGAATTTTTAACTCCCAAAAACCCTATTTTTTTCGCCCCTTCAGCCCATTTTTAATTTTATCAAAAATTTGTTATGCAGAAACTTTTGGACCATTTTTTAGAAGTAATATAAACTTTGAGTGATTCGGTATCTATTTTAATAAAATAGTTATGGTTTTTTTTCACAAAAACCCTCCCTATTTTCACCCCCTTGATCCGATTTTGTCCATTAACGAACTCGACTGCGATTTTATGTCCCTTGATTTTATGTATCAGTTTGGAAGAGATTTGAGCAGAATTAAAGAAGTTATCGTGTCAATAAAAAATGATATAGACCGATCGATTGATAGATAGAGAGGTAAAGATTTTTACTGATGGTAGTTTTGGGGCCTGGGAGACATGATCGGTGTAGATTTGCAAACATTTTTCAGAAATTCCAACATGGGAGCAATCGCAATGTAATATTTCATACGAAATCACCTTTCATACGAAATACCTAAAATATGTAATTTTAAATGCAAACTGACGATTGTTAGTTTAATACCCACACCGTAAATTCTCAAACGCACACACACACACAAAAAAAAAAAAAAAACATTCTGGAACGCGTTTTGACAATAAATTACCAGCATTGTGTTGTGGATTAGAAAACTTCATAGACAAAATGTTTTTCGTGTTGTGATTGTGTTTTCAATATGTGCAAGACTGTTGCTATCTAAAAATGCATTCTAAAAATAATGTTTGTAATTGTGTTGAAATAGTGGTGTAATTAGCATTGAGGAAAATATGTTCTTGGAATAGTTTTGGGCTTCTCAAAACTTTGTCACCAAATTAACAACACATTGTAAATACCACAAAATTTAGAACGTTTTAAAAATAACACACGTCAATAACATTTTCAAAACACTTTCTACACGGTGCCTTTAAAATTGCACAATTTTATAAACGAATATTTTCTAATGTGTTTTGAAAACACATTTTCTCTTGTATTTTTAACAACAATTTTTGCACAATCTTTTATTTGGCGCAAAATATTCGCAACGCATTCACAATACAACCTAAAACGATTTTAGATAGAAATGCTAATTACTATGTTCAGTTAGCATTGAAAAGGTGTTTAGCGAATTTGCAGTCTAATTTTTACTGATACTTACATTAAAATTCATATTTAATTATTTTAATCTTTTTTGAAATATGACAAAACGCAAAATCCTTGCTTATTATTTTAAAAATCTCGATCTGCTGTAATTTTATAAACATTTTGCCTTCATTATCTGTATTTTCGTCTTCAAATTCTGATTCTGTCTTTAGACAACTAAAGAAAAACGAACTTCTATTTACGATGGACACGGCCCAACACGATCGATAGGAAGTCTATCATTGTTTGAACCACGTGTAAATGATAAAATGCTCGATCCAAGCCTGGAATGCTCTTTTTAAGTTTCCGTAGTTTTAGATTTTATTGTAAGATTTGTGTATTTTAAAAGCTTCAAATGCCGTTATGTATTTATAAAAATTTTCATACAAGAAAATATTCACAAATAATTCTCATAAATTAATAAAAAAATAATAAAATAATAATCACAAATGAAAAATTGTTACTTTTTTAAGTAATACTTTTAGATAAATATATTCTCTACATCTAAAAGTATTACTTAATAAAATACTAAAAAGTAAAAAATTGTCTATTTTTTTAAATATTTTATTTCGTTTTAAAAGAATTTTGCATTCATTATATACCTTTCCGTTCTTCTATTACGAAAGATAAAAAAAAAATTGTCACTTTTATTTCGGAAACGAATATCTCTATACAATATGGCTTCTGGCGTTTGCAACAACAGAAGTTTTGTGCATTTTTAGGTGCATTCGTAATTATATAAACCTGTAGCACCTATAACCACTATCCGTTCCGACACTCTGCCGTGTACATCAGCCCGCATATACCAGCGCAAAATGCGCTGTACCGAAGGATTAGATATTTAATGTATAGAAGCGTTGCAGAATTTTATCGAGTCATTTGAAACTTTATGAAAAACTAATCAAAAATTAAAAAGATATTGATAAAAGTTTTCATCATTTTATTAGAGCCTATCATGCGTAGTTAATTCAATGATATGCAATAGTTAATGATTCTAGGTTGCTATTATTCTTTCAAAGTAATAAATTCAATGATATTTCTAGATAGGTAAGGATTGAAGGTTTCCATGGCGATTACGGGCTATTTAAAAGAGAGTCTTGTTATTTCCGTATTGCTGAATTTAATATATATAATTGTAATAAATTTTGTATTCATACATTTTTGCATAAGAGCTATTACACTAAGATCTGAATATTTATTTATTTAGTTATAATAAGAACGCACCTCATTTGCCACGTTTAAGGAACAATTTCCGACTTTTTTTTATAGCAACTATATTTGAAAATTTTTATCTAATGTTTATTTGTTGTGATTTGCAAAGTCAAGTTAGACGAGGTGAAATTTTGTTGTAACTTGTGTGAATAAAATATTTTTTAAATAATCCGTTGTTTATAATGTGTCACTTTTTTTTTCAGGTTGTCTTTATCTAAAAAAATCAAGTATGCCATCTTCAAAAAGAACTAATATCATTTCAAGCCGCTTTTTTCTGGACGTGACTTCTTTTCCTAATTTTGACTGAAAGATGCTGTAACATCATCGGCATCGGCATCCTGATACTTGTGACTTTATTTACCCGGAATTGACATTTACTTTCCCGGATTTGACATATACTTACCCGGATTTGACTTATTTTTACCCGAATTGTGACTTTGAGTTTCTTTTGTCTTTCAACATCGTTTAACATCTTTTGCGCTCCTCCTTCCATCATGTGTACCACCGCCATCTTCATCAGCTATCTTCTGTTCCTCCACCATTTTAAATAAAGTTTTGACCAAAGTGAATGGGTGTATTTTTCTCTCATGTTGTTTCGTTGAAAATTTACTCATAAAATTTTAAGGGAGCTTGCAAGTTAAGAGTTTGTCAAAACAGTTAAAATCAAAGCTATTTTAAAATTACCAGCACACAAATTCTATGCAATTAAGATCTTTTTTTTTTTTTTTCATTCTGAGTATAATTTAAATTCTTAATCCTTCTCTGCACGATTTTTTCAATTTTTATAAAAGTAAAGTTATTTAAAATCTGTATATCGGTCGTAAAATGGGAAAAATAGTAATAAAAAAAATGAAGCTTTTATCTAAAATTTGATATTTTATGGCGAGTCCCTATAGATACAATAAGTATTTTAAAATATTGTATTGCTATATATATTATACTTATATAATATAAAAACAGCAATTATATAAATATTAAATTTTGCAAGTAAATATTGCCTTAATAACTTGATCGGATTTTTTTTTCCGAATAATAAATTCTAATTATTTGTCAAATGCAGCCATCTGACATGAACAAAATAAATGTTATTACACTTCGGACTATTTTTGATCCGTTATAGCTATCCTATTGGCCAATTTCAAGGCAGATAAATGAGAATTATAGTATTTTTCGGTATGTACCAGATGTGGCACACGGTACAGTGAAGGGTTAAACACGGAAAATTAAATGTTGTACAGAAAAAATAATATTTAAATTATACATTTAAAAATTCATATGAATGAAATCATTAAATTTCGTGCAATATAAAACTACAAATTACAGATATAGAACGAAATTTTTTACTAATAGAAAACCATATAACAAGGTTAACTGTAATTTAAAATAAAATATACACAAATAGTATTGTTTAAAAATTAACTTTAATATGATCATTTTAAATAAAATCAATATTTTAAATTTTTTTAAGCATGTAATCTATAAAAAGAAGCACATATACTTAAATATCTAAAACTCTAATTCATATAGTTTGAAAAAAAAAAAAAAAAAAAAAAAAAAAAAAAACATGGCGAGCAAACTCAAAATTTACCATTCAGTAAAAATATATTTTAAAATTTCAATTACTTCCAATTATACCCAACTGTTATAAATTATTATAACTCATAAAATAACACAGATTTTCGCATATGTATGTGCATATAGAAATGTTTTAAAATTCAGACTAAAACAAAAAGCAAAAAAAGTTCTGTGCCCCCATAACTCTTTTATTAAGTATATTAAATAATTTAAAATATTCTCGTAATAAAATAGGGCATTATCATTTTTTCTATGATATAATACATGAAATACCAATGTAGCCTAACAACATTTTAAGTGTCAATCCAATAAGCCATTAAACATAAGAATATGTATCTATATTTCCATGTATAAGCCGAGAATTTTTAAACATTGTTTTGACTCCGAAGTAAGGGGGGTTGGCTTATGTTATAAGTATAAGAAAATTTCAAAAATTTATATCCTAAAATGAAAAACTTAAAAATACTTACAAATTCCTATAAATACTTTAAAATTCCATTTTTTGCAGTTAAAAAAACTCAAATCCTCATTCAGCATCCAAAATTTTATAAGAATTTTCAAGCAACTCCATAAAATCGCTTTTTCTTATTAGTACATCAGTATGAATATCGACAGTGTCTAATTCATCATGATCACAATCGCCATCTTCATCAAAAATAGTCCCGTCCATCGTATTATTGATGCAACTTGTGGTAATTCAAGCCAAAAGTAGTATATTTAGTTTTACGACCAAGTCTTAAAAGAATGAGTAAAATAAACAGATTTATCTGTGAATCCAAGACAAAATGGAAGAGATCAATAATTTCGGAGGGATTAATTTTTTCTGTTATCTACATGCGAAAACGTGCTAATTTTTGTTCGCAGAATTTTTCGTCACCATTTTTTAATATCGGCTTACATACAAATTTCCAATTTTGGATCTTTTTCACTGGAAAATTGCATACTCGAATTATACACGAATCGGCTTATATATGGAAATATGCGGTATTGTAAGATTCGTAAATAAAATATAAATTCGGTGGATTTTTTATAGCTTTATATGTGGATGCTGGTTTCAAAATTCGTCCCATCCAAAAAATCAAATTTTGGGACATCTCGAAAAACCTTTAAATGCGTCTATTGGTTTTCATTGTAAACCAATATTTTATAATGAGTTACCTGAGAATAAGATAGTTCTATCTGGCCAAAACTCACTTTGCAGTTAAAACATTTTGAAAATCAGCATTCTCTGTACATGCAGCTATTAAAGTTTGCAAAAACCTTTTGCCATTGATAAGTTTGCATGTAGGTGTAAACAGCAATTCTACAAAATCGAAGTTCGTAAATAATATTTTAGTGGATTTTTTGATATTTTAAAAAATTGATAGAGCCACATTATTCTCAAATGTCGTATCGTGCTTAGAATAACAATGTTCTACTATAAAAGAACCATGTTATTCTTAATTTGTGTATTTTTTTATAGCTTATTAAAAGAAAATTTCGTTGATTAATTTGAATAAACATTAGTGGACGGTTGGTTGGTTGATGGTTGATTTTTGTCGTCCGATTATCTAATGGGATATAGGACCAGGGGGAGCGCCCTCCGTGGGGGTCTTTCTAAGGGAACCTAATCCGTATTTACGCAAGGTTCGAAGAAAACCACGGAAAACTCCGAACGGTTAGGCCGACAGCCGCGATTGGGTTCGAACCCAGCACCTGCCGTCTACCAGTTGAGAGGTCCAAACCTCTCGGCCACTGGTGGAGCCATTAGTGGACGGTAAAATTTTATTATTAACTATATTTTAATATAATAACAGCAAATTGCTGCTTCCATTTATTCAAACTAATTAATAGCACTTTCAAAAAATAAATGAATTTACATAAGTTAAGGAGGTGTAGAATTTACATAAGGAGGTGTAGAATATAGATAAATTAATATATAGAGCTACACAGAAAATTGCATACATTGCCGTCTGTCGGGTATTATTTCTAAAAGCGATATTTTATTAACTTTAAACTTTTTTGCCCCAATAAAGTTTTATATTACGTGGCGATTATAAAAAAAGCAGTATATAGAAATAGAGATGCACCGAAGAATTCAAGTACATTTTCTTTTATTAATAACTATAATATCATTCCTATGCCTTAAATTTAGCACAAATCAATTTTACTATTTCATGATGCATAACAAAGTCACATTTTTATTCATAAATGCATAAAATTTGTAGGAATATTTAAATATCTGCTGTTTAAAGAAAATATTCCTAAGTTCATGAAATTTAGAATTCCATTCAAATTCTAAGAAATCGAA
The DNA here is from genome assembly GCA_964019185.1 of Maratus speculifer. NCBI lineage: Eukaryota > Metazoa > Arthropoda > Arachnida > Araneae > Salticidae > Maratus > Maratus speculifer. The sequence goes on along the minus strand of OZ025300.1, from coordinate 90,862,572 downwards.
TTGAACATCTCATTTTCTTATAAAATCACACGATTTTTCAAAAAACTTTGTTGTTTAATTTTTAGACTTTCAATTTTATTTAACTTGACACTAACGAATATATATACATATATATATATAATCCCAAAAATCTTTAAAAAATTTAAGTAAACTTAAAAATCACAAAATTCAGCGCTATAGCTGCAATAATCACATAACTTATAGTATATTACTTATAGTATACTCGACAGTAATACTTATACTATACTCTATAGTATAGTAGTAAGTGCTACACACACACACACATATATATATATACATATGTGTGTGTGTCAATAAGACTTAATTTGAAAGGAATTGGATCAGTTAGATCAATTTCAAGCTGTATAAAATATATAAAAAAACTGAAAAACTTTGATCGAGTTTTGGCGCTTAAAGAATAAATTCTATGCATTTCATTTATTAAGTTCTCTGTGTCAGAAATATTTGTGTTGTTGAGTAAAATTTTCTTTAAAAATAATCTTAAAAGTATTTTCTTTTTTAAAAATTATTTTTGTTTCTTTCTTTATTCAGAGAAGTTCATGACACACCCTCCATAGCTTCCGTAGATCCGCGCTTGACTTGTTTATAAAACTTTCGGATGAAACAGAAATAATGTTTATATTTCAATCTATTAATTTTCTGCAAAAGTCAAATACAAATTTCAGAACTCTTCTAAGACTTGTATTATAGCATTTTTTCTGCGTTAACATGTAGTAATGGTAAAAATCCCAAAATTAGCATAAATTTCTTTGAAAAGTTTATATCAGAAATATACGCATTCGTTAAACGGAAGCATACATTTATAGATAATGTTGATATGTATGAATTGCTATTTGAAGACTTTCAATATCATCACATAAATGCATTATAGAAGCTAGTGGTTAGAAATTAATTTCAATAAATTTTACTGGAATTCATTTTCAAAAGAAACTAAATTTTACGATAATTTGGAAGAATGGCAAAATATTATTATTAGATATCATACACATTAAAAAAAAACCCCTTGAAACTCTTTCTTTTTCTATTAGATAAAGAAAAAGAAAGAAAGAAAGAAAGAAGTAACGAAAAGAAAATTCATGCTTAAAAAAAAGGTTTTTTTTTTAAACATTTTAACTAACATTAACTTACAAAATAGATAAATAATATACTAAAATAACTTGAAGAATCTCAGACAAATGCCTACATAACATAAAGTTATTGTTAAGCTGTATATTTGACCAGAAAACTCATTCATGGAAAAAACATTGGGTGCTGTTAGATGAATTTTTTATTTTCTTTTAATTATAATCTTTAATCACTACTGTTTTAGAGTTAAAGACCATAAATTTAAACTCTTGTATTTAGTAATTAAATGATTACAAAGAATTTACTAATGTTTCCTAAATTATGAATAAAGAAATCTTCTAGAAAATGCAAAACAACTTTTAATAAGTACAATGTGCGTATTTTATAGCAATTTTGAGAAATTTGGATTTTTTTTCCTTTGAATGCAATTTAAGTTAATTAACCTTGAAAATAACGCCTTTAATTTTTGACACAGCGTTTATCTAATTATGAAATTATTTATCTAAATGATGTAATAAAATTTATTTCTCCTTAATTCTAACTATTTTTTTTTTTTTCAATTTTTGCAATGTCGTGTATAAATGTGTAATTTCAATTTGCCGTTAGGGTTTTTAAAAACAATCATTATAAAGCTCATCATAGATTTTAAAATGTGATGAGTTCAAGAATTTTTTTACATTAATCAACATATTTTCACAAAAATTTTCATGACAGCTTATTAAAAATGTAATACAAAAACTCTGTTGAAAATTTCATACTCATCCTTAGAAGAAAATTTATATATAGCCTTTCATGATTGGAATAATTGCGAAATATCTCGTTCTGAAATAAATGAAGTTAAAAGTTTCTTCAGAGAATGTGCCGCTTAGCATTACAAGATTATCAAATAAAAAAATAAATAAGTTATATTTTCGGACATATCCATGCTAAAAGCAAGGATTTGTGATATTTAAATCAAAAATCTGTAAATCTTTAGCTATAAAAAATATTTCTTGAAATCAATAAATATTTAGGAATTTGGGGGGAGGGGCTATTAACCGCTTCCCCCCCCCCATCCGCCCTAAATTAGACAAATCGGTTTTTATGCAGAATTACCCAACGTGTGTCAAATTTTGTATATAGGTTCTTTCTGATAAGGCTAACATATGCAGATTTCAGGCATACAATGCCTGAAGAGTTTTGGGAGTTTAATGGTGAAGTATAGAAGGGGAACGGGGGATAATCTCTCTTAAATTAAATTGATAGCTTTTTACGCAGAATTATCCGATTTGCTTGGAATTTTGAACGTAGGTTCATTATGATAAGACGTATCTCTGATTCGTTATGGGGATCTTTTGTTTTATGTGAAGGGGGGGACGGGTAATTATTTCCCTCTTAAATTAGATAAATCGGTTTTTATGCAGAATTATCCGATGTATTTCAAATTTTAAATATAGGTTCATTCTGATACGTTTCTGATAAGGTGAATCCCTGAATAGTTTTAAGAGTTTAATGGCTAAGTATAGAGAGGGAAACAGAGGATATATGCCTTTAAATTAAAAAAAAATGTTTCTTTTACGCAGAATTATCCGATTTTCTAAAAATTTTTGGATGTAGGTTCATAATGATAAAGTGTATTTCTGATAGGTATGGGGTTCTTTTGCTAATTAAAACGGGGGAGGTGATTATCTCCCCCTTAAATTAGATAACTTGGTTATTATGCAAAATAATCCCATGTATTTCAAATTTTAAATATAAGTTCTTTATGATAAGGTGAATCTCTGAATAGTCTTAAGTGTTTAATGGCCAAATAAAGAGGAGATAACAGGGATAATCTTTGATAAATTAAATGAATGGCTTTTTGCGCAGAATTATCGAAGTTGCTGCAAATTTTGGATGTAGATTCTTTATGATAAGACGTATCCCTGATTATTTATGGGGTTCTTTTGCTAATTAAAAAGGGAGCGGTTATTCCCTCCTTAAATTAGATAATTTGTTTTTGATACACAATTATGTGATGTATATTTCTGATTAGTTATGAGGTTCTTTTGCTAAATAAAAATGGGGGAACGGGCGATTATCCCCCTCCTTAAATTAGACAAATTGGATTTTTTTCACAATTATCCGATGTATTTCGAATTTTGGATGTAGGTTCTTTCTGGTAATGTGAATCCCTGAATAGTTTTAAGGGCTTAATGGCGGCATATAGTAGGCAAAGTATAGAAGGGGGAACGGGAGCTAATCCCTCTTAAATTAAATAAATTGTGTTTTACGCAGAATTATCTGATTTGCCAAATTTTGGATATAGGCTCATTATGTTAAGTCGTATCATAAGGCTGATTAGTTAAGGGGTTCTTTTTCTTATTAAAAAGGGGGGCGGACTATTATCACCCCTTAAATTAGATAAATTGTAGTTTACGTCACCTTTTTCCGATATTTTTTTCCGGCCACTTTTTTTCCTTGACTCGTAAAAATCACTATAAAATCGAAAAGATGCGTAGAACGCGTTTCGAGATTGAAGATAATTATTGTAAGCAATCTATTGTAAGCATCTATTGTAAGCAACAGCTATTGTAATCCCGTAAGGGATAGAATTACACAAATTAACAGAAAAGGAAATGGGGGCTGATTACAGTGAGTGCGACAGGTGGTGTCAGCAGTGATATTTATAAAGCGTTATTATTATAATTGTCAAATATTGCCAAATTTCGGTGCTTTTTCTATTATATTTTGCAAGTATTATAAATATTTTGATAGTTAAATTTATTAAAATCTATGATTAAAACATGCATTTTTAGAAATAATTTTCTTTGTTTTTCTTTCTTTAAGCATACGCACAATTGGGATTCATTACTATAAAAATAAATGTATTTTAATTTTACAATCTGACGCAATTCAAAATCATCTTTGAAAACCCTAATAAGAAATTTAAAAAAGTTTTTAAAAGACAAAATAAATCGAAACCATGCATTTTTAAATAAAATGAAGAAATAAAATAAAGGCCCTGAAGACATAATTTTGTATAGTTTAAGATACCATAAATAATGAGCTAACTAATCATAAATAATAATGATTAATGTAGCATAAATAAGCAAACATATGGTAAAATCTGAAAGTATGTATGCATTTCCTATGCATGGCAGATATTCCTTGAATATGAGATCAGGATAATTTGTGATTCGAAACAAATATATTTTATTGCAAGAAAACTGCTATATAAAAATAATACTTTAAAAAATAAAAACAAAAATATGTAAATTTATTTGTCATGTTACTAAAGAGTTTTGAATTTTATTAAGGATATTTTCTTAATAAATACAAATGGTGAAAACAGTTTTGTCCAGATTTTTTAAGGAGAAGAGGGTAAAATAAGGATTATTAAATATTTATTGATGGCATTTTCCGAGTGAAAAAATAATTTAACACATGTTCAATACGAATATACTATAAGTAATCTCCATAAAATTGCTTACGCTTTTGAATAAAATGTGCATCATTTTTAAAACAAAGCGTATGTTTTTATTGATAAAATTAGAATATTATTTTAGAAATGCGACCAATTCTAATAGCAATAACCAATCAGCTCAAAAAATAGTGACCAAATTTCTAAAGGACAAATATTTTCGCGTATGGAATGTGTATTAATAAAAATGTGTAATTTTATTGCTAAAACTTCCAAGCAAATTTACCAACGAAAAGTTCAAAAGATAAATTTCGCAAATTTTGTCTAAAGCACATTAAATGCGACTTGAGATCATGCTTCAAATTAATATTACAAATGTATTATACATGTAGAAAGAAATGAAATTTCTTTTCACTTTTTTAATTTCCTTTATTTTTTTTTACTTATTACGTTGATTTTATGCGAAGCAACTAATTGCAATGTATCAAGTTGTCGTTATTTCTGATAAAAAATAATAAAAAAACAACTTAGAAGAAACTTTTTATTTACACGCACTTTTACACACGCAATAAAATATTAAATGTTTTTATCAAATTTATCTTCTAACTTACTTGTGCTCTACTAATATGTGTCGGATAATAATAGCTACTATAGTCGGATAAAAATGGCTAATTTTTTATTTGAGCTCTCATCTATAACAATCATCCTCTAACAAGTATTATTCCCTTTGATTACAATGATATTTTTTCCCCTTTGCTTTCTCCCCGGTGAAAAAAATCCTGTCATATTTCCCCTCTCTAAAAGAGGCGGTGAAGTTCTGATAAGAAATCCAACCCTCCAGTTCACCCCAGTCAGAATAAGAGGGGGTAAAATTTTCGGCCGTCTGCTCGGTCGTTTGAGGTATGAAAGAAAATTGATCTCCGGTCTTCAGAGATTTAATCTTTTTCATTTAAACTCTTTTACATTACTTTTCGAAGAAACAACGATGAATCACTTAAAGTCTGCAAGCAGGTTTCTGAGAATACTCTTCAAAAGTCCTGGAAGAATTTATGATCTACAAATTGTGATTCTTGAGTAACAAGCAAGCTTGAAATAGAAGGAAGAATAGACGAGAATGAAAGGGCATTTACACCTGAAGATTTTGTGAACATGTTACAGAGAAAAAAAACTGATTGTCGTTGTACAACAATTGGATTGCGCTTTACATACTGCTTCAACATTACTTCAATTTAGCAACAGCCAAATACAGAAATCATTCTGTCATATGTATTTATCTATTGCCAGTTAATCACGTTCGATGTACCGGCGTCATGTTGATAAAAACACGAACAAAATTATTCGAATCAAGAACCAAATAGAGAAAAGTTTTGTTGTATTGAAGTGTTGAAATTATCCATTTATCATACTATATTTTTGTTGTATGCAAAGTAATCTTTGTTTGATCAAAAAAAAAAAAAAAAAAAAAAAAAAAAACGGTTAAGAATCGAAATTTTATCAGCCTCCGATGCTATTTCTTTCAGACAAGCTAAAAATGTCGTGTCATCAGCCCTGAATTTTCTACTGAACCGATTTTGATAATTATTTTTTTAAATGAAAGCTATTTATTTGTAGTTGTGCCCATTTTATCTATTTTTTAATTTATTTCCTTTTTTATATTTTATTTTTAATTTTAAATGCTTTTTTACGATATTTCTTCAAAATGGTGGCAACTTAGTTTAGCTTTTCTCTCGATAATAAAAATTTATTTTCCATTATTGCTAACATTTCTTTTCATTTGACGACTGTTTTTTATTTCTTCGCTAATGTTGATGTAAAGCCAGCAAGAACCCTGCCGATACGACACCTCAAAATTTCTAGATAAAAAAAATATAGGGCGTTATACGAAGTCTACGAGACTCCTGGGAATATTAGATCTTATTTGAAGAAAACAGCTTCAACTACATAGAACGTACAGTAAAAATCTTAAATTAATAGATAACCCGTTAAAAAAAAAAAAAAAAAAAAAAAAAAAAAAAAGATTGATGAATAATTTAAATTTAAAGATAAAGATAAAGATAAAAGACGAAGAACATTACAGAAAAAGGAGGGGGGTATCAAATTGCTAAGGCAAAAAATTAATTTTTCAAACAGTAACTAGTGAAGAAGTAGAATTTTTATCAAATAGTTCTGATAATGATGATACTGATTTATGTCATTTAATTAGTGCTAATTCTTGGATTATCGTGGTCTTAATTTTTTTTTTTTCATTATTTATTTTCTAAAAAGCATGCTAATAGGGTTAAAAAAAACTGTAATAAATATGTCTTAAACAAAAATTTTTCTATGTTATTTCTCTTTAAATTTTACTAAAATATTTCAAGATTCAAATATTTACGAATCGAACCCAGAACCCTTGGATGTAGAGCATATAGATTGTATATACACCCACGATATAGAGTATTTCAAGGGTTCCGGGTTCGATCCCCGGCTTGGACGTTTTTCACCATGTTGGTTCTACGCTTCGTATGCAAGTGATAATTCACACATTTAATTATTCAATAATTGCAAGCATAATTTCACAGCTGGAAATTTAAATATATGTTCACCGATGCTGGATTTGTTTGTGTCACATGTTATGCCTCAAGATTGTTTGCGCATGAAGACATTCATCTAGTGCTGCAGAGCAGCCTTCCCAACATATGAGAGTGAAGAAAACTAAGCAGGGCATTGTCCTCTTAGCTTAAATGGTAGAACCCTTGGAACGCAATTATAAGGGTTCCGGGTTCGATCCCCGGTTTATCCACTTTTCACAATGCTGGTTCTACGCTTAATAAGCAAGTGATAATTCAGATATTTAATAATCAGATTTTCTCTGCCAATGAACTAGAAGTAGTCATTGTAAAAGATTGTCACAATATTTCTGAATTTGTGCTTAATCAACTGGTCACTTCTATATAAAAGAGGAGTGTTTGAGTTTATAGAGATAAATAGACGACCAATATCGTATTAATTTACATGTTGTTCTTGTTTTTATACAAGAGTTTTATGTTAACACTGTATTTTTGAATGTTGTTTATATTTTTTTGTTAACCCAATATTTATTGCATTATTCAAAATTATTCCAAATTAATTTTAATAAATATGTTACATTTTGATATCTCATTTGTTTAAACTATAATTAGAACTTTTATTTACTCCATAACTTTCAAAATCAAAATGGTCTTAGAATTTTTAGCGCACTGTAATAATTACGGTTTATTTTATACATCTTTTTAATAAATTAGGTAAATGTAAACTTCAAATGCACGTTTATTTTTCCAGTTATTTAGTTTGAAAATGTCCTGGAGGTCTAGAATTATGCTGATACATTCAACTTAAAGAAATTCAATTCTGTAAATGGCATACTCTTCGATTCAAATGTCCCCTAATGTTATAATAAGACTCGTTTTCCTTCCGAAATAAAATTACTCAAGTAACATTTGAGTCGCAAGTGATCACGGTATCACAATTTTTAATCGTCTAAACTGCATCAATTTCCAACAAATGTTTTCAAAAAAGTATTTTTCTATTAGCATAATCGGTACTATATGTCCGGGTTTTCTTTAAAGATAAGAAAAATACCATTCGGATTACCTTTTATCGTAATTCACGGAATAATTCTTTTATCTTTGCATTGTTCTGCTTGCTCCATTGCTGTTTTCTTAAAGTATTTACAAAGAATTTATTCTACTTTAATCGATTATTTACTGGTTTTATTTTATAAATGTCAAATAAACTATTTATTTATTTCATATTATTCATATTATGCTTAATATATATAAATTAAGTAATTATTTGTTTTTATATGGCGAAATGGTTTGTTAAAATGTGAAAGCTATAAAAATAAATTATTTACAAATTCTACTGACGCTTCGAAAGGTGTCTATGTAATGTTCTCAACATTGTGTGTTACATTTGATGTAATAAAAATTCTAAAAAGATAGCAAAAATTATTTTGAAAACCTTTTTTATTATGTAGGGTAGATGTACCAGAAATGAATATCCTTCCATGAATTGAAGCCAATCCAGCTTTTGGTTTATAAAAAATAACAAATAAAAATTTGGTTTTATTAATTTTTTCATAACTCTCACTTGCATATTTTATAATTTTGTACTATTGTTGAGACTCTTAATCAAACCAGTCTGAAAGCAGAAGATTATGTTTAAAGTTTCACTATTTTTTTTTTTTTAATCTTAATGTGCATTCAAAAACTACTTCATTTGATAAACTTATATATTAAATTTATTATTCTAATTTTTACATTTGAAACTTTTTATTTTGGTAGTAGAAAACTTTGAATTTTATGTAATAATAGCCATTTACAAAATTTCATTTATTTTTAAAGTTTTAAGATGGGTGTCCATGTACATTACCGGGATGTTTAATAAGTCATTTTTAATAATGGACACACCATATAATCTTGCTAAAAATTCAATTTCGATGATATTTACAGTGCATAAAACATTTTGACTAAATTGAAAATTTTAAAATTTAACTTTTAAATTACACTTACGAAAATATAATAACACCTAAACTTTTATAAAACTTTTAAGTTACTTTAGTGTAGTTAAAAAAAAAAAATTCAAAATTTTCTTCCTTTTTCTTTTTACTTTAAATGAATAAATTTTACCTTGCATATTTTATAATATAGCAATCAAACCAGTCAAAAAACCGAAAATATTCTGTAAGGGAACAGTCAATGAAGGGCTCATGGGGCTTAATCCTTCACCATTTAATTAGAATTTTATTTATAGAATATAAAATTATATATATAAAATCCCTCTGTGTATAACGATTCCGGGGTCAACTCATCCACGAGAAAAAACACTTATTGTGACCAATGACAAATTCCATTGTGAAAAGTTATCTGCGATTTTAAAGGCTATCAATTTTTTGTCCAATGCAAGCGTTCCAGATTCGTAATGGAGTGTTCTCATTTGTCAGATTTACAGTTTGAGCTGTAAATGACGTCACTACATTTTACTGTGCTTTGAAATCTTTTCCCTATTTCAAACACAATATTCACACTGTTAAAAATTTGACTCATTTTCTGCAGCATCACTCCACCGCTTTTATAGAAAACGATTACTTTGCTCTGTTATGGAGCATTCTCATTGATCATAAAAGAGACATTCTATAAAAGCTGTGGAGTGACGCTGCAGTAAATGGGTCAAATTTTTAGCAGTACACTGTTAAAAATTTGACCATTTTGCTGCATCATCACTCCCCAGCTTTTATAGAATACACTGTAAGTACACTGTAAAAAATATGACTATTTTGCTGCATCGTCACTCCCCCGCTTTTATAGTATATCACTCTTTTGGCCAATGAGAATGCTCCATGATTGCCTGAAGTAGTCGTTTTCTATAAAAGCGGTGGAGTGACGATGCAGCAAAATAGTCATATTTTTTACAGTGTAACACACACAAAGTAACCGTTTTCTATTACACCTATTATTACGACTATCTATTATCACAACTGTTAAAAATTTGACCCATTTGCTGCAGCATCACTCCACTGCTTTTATATAAAGGGGTTACTTTACTGTGATATGGAGCATTCTCATTGGTCATAAAAGAGATATTCTATAAAAGCTGTGGAGTGACGCTGCAACAAATGGTTCAAATTTTTAACAGTGTAATACGGTAAAGTAATCATTTTCTATCAAAGTTGTGTAATGACGATGCAGAAAAACAGTCAAATTTTTAAGACAAAAAGTTTTAATTAAACAATGTTTAATTAAAACTTTTTATTTAAGAAAAGCGAAGGTGCATTTTAAATACAATACTGTTAGAATTTTTATATTCGTGTTGCTTTATTTATTTATTTATTTATTTAATTTTACTTATTTATTTTTTTATATATACAGCCGTGAATGACTTCATTGTCACATAACGAATCACGATTGTTTACTCTTTATTGTTGACATTTGTTTTCGATATTATAAATTATTTTCTTTTAAGTATTAGCTAATGGTATAAAATAGTTAATTCACAAATGTTTTAAAATATCATTATTAGTACATGTTTTGCATTATTATTAATGCATGTTAATTTGCATGTTTTTTGTGAAATAATTACTGTAATTTTGTGAGTGAAATTCAGTTAGCGGCATATTCTATACCATTATTTTACCCATTCAATTAATAATTTTGCTACCCTCTCATATTCGTCTGGAAATGGCCAAAATGGGAAAAATTTTTTATACATTTTGGATATTTTTATTATTTTCTCTCAGTATTTTAAGATATTTTTTGGCTGTAGTTTCACAATGTATTCTTTTATATTTGATATTTTACCTTACTTCATTCTTTTAAAATTTATGCATTTACCATTTGTTCATTACAATCCCTCCCCATCCACCAGATAGTTTTGTTATAGTTTTAAATGCAAATTTCTATTGATTTTTTTTCTTTTTTTTTAGATTTTTTTTCTCATGTTTAATCTTTGTATTTTTCAAAATCGTTTAAGCCTAAAGTGGCTATGATTGACCAAAGTTGTTTTAATGTTTTATCATCCTTTTAAAAGTGGAAACACGTCATTTTGACGGGCTATCTTCTTGTAGTATACATAATAGTTGCCTAATAGTTACAATACATAGAATAAAATAATTACAGAAGTTGTTAAAAATCTACTTTCTGTCTTTAAAGTTTTTTCATTCCGACAAATATATTCGTATGCATATATTATATATGTTTGAAGACTCTAGGAACCAAAGGACGTAAGTGACAGAATTGAAAAAAAATAGTTAAGTGCACAGCCGATCTTTAAATATGCTTTTTTCTTTTCAGATAAAGAAATCTAAATGATTTTCTAATTCTGTGCTGAATTCTAGAGAAAAACCACTTTTGACGAATAATAATCAATATTGATTGATTATAAATTTAAAGTAAATTTTACTCGACTTTTTTTACAGCTATTGAAATAATAGTTTAAAGACTACAATGAAACCAGTAGCCGTTTCCTATTTCAATTCAGTCAATTATTATTGATTTTCAAATTTAACGTCAATTATCTATAAATTCAATTTACTTCGAATCAAATTTTTGAGACTTGTGTCCCTTGGCTTCTAAAGTCATCATATACAGGGTGATTATAAAAAAACTATCCTGTCATTTGGGAACCTAACTATCGTACCATTCACAGATACTGAATGAAATTTTGGCAAAAGGTATTTTGAGGTATGCGCTCAAGAATGACATGGAAAACAACAGTGTCACTTGAACAGTTGTGGTTACAGTGAAAAATTTTCGAAAACATCAAATAGCAACACCCAGTTTTTTGTATTGGAATGTGATCTCCATTGTGAAAAACCCTATATAGCGTTGGAAGGGCAATTGTAGCATGAAAATCACCGGAGGTAGATAGCTTAAAAGTGAGGTCAACCAATGAGGACAGAGAATCAACATAAAATAAAGCATTTTATTGTGTTTCACAAATTTTCCACATGTACCTTCCCACACATGATGAGACTTTGCATGCGGCAGATGGTAGATAGCACTACAACACGAACCGTGGCAATAGGAATCTCCTGAATCGCAGTTCTAATGGCAATTTTCAAATCATGTGCAGTTTCAGGACGAAACTGATACACTTTGCATTTCAGATATCCCCACAGCTAGATATCAATTGGTGTTAGATCAGGAGACCATGGTGGCCACGGAAATGGAAAATGACGGGAGATAACTCTGTTACCAAACTGTTGACTTAAGACACGTATGACTGAAGACCCGACATGTGGAGGAGCGCCATCTTGTATCTACACAACTTCAAATATAGCATTTTGCCGTTGCATGTCGGGAATCGCGTAACGAGATAACATGTCTAGATAGCGAGCACTCGTTACTGTGCATGTTTGCAGATCACCAGCTATAACCTCTTCAAAATAAGTAAGGACGAGGATGAAAGTACTTTTTATACCACATCACAAAGTCACGTTTTTCCTCGTGTAATGGACGTGCAAACATATCATGTGGATTATTCTCTGCCCAATGCACACAATTTTTCGAATTTCACCATCACCAGTTAACGAGAAATGCGCCTCATCTGTCCTCAGAATGCTTAAAGTCCAGCTGCTATCTTCATCGTAAAGGATAAGGAATTGATTTGCAAAATCCAGCGGTATATGATAATTTCCCCCTTCCAACATCTGGAAACCCAGGAATCGATATGGAAACATGTTTAGAACAGAGCGCAGAATCTTGCGTACAGATAAATTCGGCAGATTCAGAACACGTGATTCGCCGCGTGCAGTTGCGGGTCGAACTGTGCTTATCTTTTAATGGACTTCTGCAACAGCTTCCACAGGAACGGAAAGTCATCCAGACCGAGATCGATTGCATGGGCAATCAGTTTCTTCAAATTCATGAATCAAGTCCCGTACAGCTTTGACAGTGCACGGGACTCGCCGTAATCCATGGTTGCAGCGGTAAACACGCAATGTCCCAACGGCATTTTGTCCATTTCGGTAATAAATCGTTACGATTTCCCCCACTTTCTTTCCCTGAAATTGGAATCGTGTTTGGGATGGCAGAAAGTAAAATACGCGGCTCGCATTTTGCAGTGTCTTTTCTTTCACCTAGTATGACGACGTCAATCATTACTGTGTCTTACATAGAACCCGAAATTTGCGTTTCATGGTTTCTTCTTCTCATTTTGTGGAGAACTAATCAGGCTGGGATATCAGCTGAAGATACCGTGTGACGTGTGACGTAAATGAAACGAACATTAATGCTCTGGTGCACTTCGAAGTCCTTTTTTCTTTTCCCTTGCCTAGCTTGGGTGATTTTCATGCTACAGTTGCCGTTCCAACGCTATTTAGGGTTTTTCACAATGGAGATCACATTCCAATACAAAAAACTAGCTGTTGCCATTTGATTTTTTCGAAATTTTCTCACTGTAACTATTTGAGTGACACTGTTTTTTTCCATATCATTCTTGAGCGCATACCTGAAAATACCTTTTGCCAAAATTTCATCCAGTTTCTGTGAATGGTATGATACTAAAGGGCCCAAATATCGGAATAGTTTTTTTTATAATCACCCTGTATATATATATATATATATATATATATACATATATATATATATATATATATTAATAAAAGTTTTAGTAATCACGAAACTTAGTAAATCTGCAGATCAGCGGCCTCGATCATCATTTTTATAGTGTTATTTTGGAATTACTTTACTTAGTTTTTAAAATATCCATCTAAAGGTATAATTTCTTTCTATTTGTAATATTAATTATTCCAAGTAACATACCAAATAGTCTCTGGAAGTTTAATTATTAAAAATAATGAGACAAAACTATACACTAATACTTCAAAACTTTTTTATCGTTATTACCTTTGAAATTCCCTCACTATCCAAATAATTTGATGGAAGTAATAGTCTGATATTTAGTACTTTAAAGTATCTATCTAAAATAATTAGAATATTGATCTTCTCATAATTATAATAATTGATGCATATAGTGAACGATTATCCCAAATATTTTAGTAATTACTGGTACAGTAATTGTTAAATTTATTGGGAAATAACTATTTTGTTTTCATTGGTATGCTTTCATTAAATTCTGGCTCTAAATACACTCATAAAATCGATTGAGTCTTTTATGGGGTGTCCATTACTGAAATAGAGGGTGTCCAATTCCATTATATTTCTATATTTACAATTAAATTTTGGTTCATCTTGGAAAATGAGACTATTAGAATGATTAAATATCGTTGATAGATTAATACAATATGAAAAAAAAAACTGGAATATAGTAATTATAGCTATTAATTAAAAAAATATATAAAAGCTCCTTAAGGTTGTCCGTTACTGGCACATCTACCCTATATATATATTTTTCTCATAAAGTATTCTGTTTGCCTAAATATTAGAAATAATAATAATATTAAATATAATATTACTAATAAATAATAATAATAACGCTAAATAAAAATATTTTTATAGGATTTATAATTTTTATAGAATTAATAATTTATTTTCTAACATGATGCACACTAAATATTATGTCGTAAAATGTTTCTTTAGAATGCAAATTTGCATTTGATTCGGCAACATTTAGGAGGAATTATCCGTTACAAATTTTAATAAAACGAATTTGTAATCCTTTGAGCTGGATTATTTTCCATCCTTTTTTTAGGTACTTCTTTATTTAGAAAACATGTACTATATGTCCGAATATTTTGCAAAAATGGTCTACAATATAAATCTACAAAATGAATCTATAAAATGAACCTACAAAAATTATAACAGAAAACAATATCTAGAAATTTTAAGTATGTTAAGCTTCCCGCTGCCGCGACCGGATATATCCGTTCACTAGACTGCAGGTTTCACTGCAGTTGAAGATTTTTTTTAAATTAATATAATTCTACAAATATAATCCAGTTTTAAGAAATTAAGTTATGATTGATGCTTTCATGGCTTATAAGCATAAACTCAACAACAAAAAATATATATATCATGAGAGAAAAACCCTCTTTTATTAAAATTTAAAATAAATTGCAGAGAAAAAGACGTTACACTTTTTTTGCTCGGCGGTCAAAAGGTTAATCTAAAATTACAGATAATTCTGGCAGGATATATGTTCTTAATAGGTTTCGAATTATGTTATACCCTTTTTAGTTCTTTTCTTTCAATTGCTAATAAAATCAAAAATCTTGGATACAGCTTAGATTATGAAACACATCCAGAAAACTGTAATAAAATTTAAAGTTTATTAAGGAAAAAGATAATGTCTGAATAAAAAATTTTAAAAACTTATAATTCACTTGAAAACTGAATTTCTGTTAATACCACCAATACTCGAAAAACATTCGAATTTTTTTGTGCGGCACCACACTTTAAAACATTTGTGTAATGTTACTCCATAAAGTTGGTGGCAGCCAAGCTACCATTAAGTTTATGGTGGAATAACCGGTAATACCGGTTTTACTAAGATAACTAGTGTAACATTACACTAATATGTAATGTTACATCACTAATTTATGTTTAAATTACATCATTATATAAGTGAAAAAAAATCACACCTTAACACTGGTGGCAGAAAAGCTGCCAATAGTGTTATGGAGTAATGTTACACAAATGTTTTACAAGTGCATTAACTATCTAGAGATTTATATGTAAATAGTATGATAAAAGTTAATTCACTAAAATGTGTCATTTATGTTGTATATGACGACCAATTATTTGAACGACGGATATAGGCGTAAAAGATGGGGGGGTGGTACCCTTCGTGGGAGGCTTTCTAAGAGATCCTAACCTGCATTTAAGCATGGAAATCAAAGGTTAACCACTGGGAACTCCGAATGATGGGCGCGATTGGGTTTGAAACCAACACCTCTCGTCTACCATCTTCCAGAGTAGATTTTCTCGAGTTCACTCACATGACCGGCATTATTCAAAACAGAAATTTCCGTGAATAGATGTAAATATATTTAAGGAATTCTGTGCATACGTGAATAAGCACAACCAAGTAATGCTAAAAAAATAGTTAAATTTAAAAACGTGTAACATAACTGAAAACGCATTTTTAGCAAATAATTGTTCATACACTTGAATAGTTAAACTACCGTTCAATATCTTCTGTAGCAGCTTATGATCGTCCCCTAACTCTTTACTGCACTAACTTTTCTATTTTTATTATTATTCTCAATCTACATATTAGTCTCATAATGAGAAAAAATGCAAAAAAAAATAATCTTCAACTTTTCAGCTATTTATTTGATATTTTATGGTGTATGCCTTATGTATGAAGTTAGGATTTAAAAAAATATATTTCTTTATTTTGTAATTAATTGGGCTTAAATTAATTAATTTTATCTGATTAACCTTTAAAGCGTAGTGTTGCCGGGTCGGCAACACCTAAAGTTCCCCTTGTTTAGAGACACAAAAACTCCGTGAATATTTCAAAAACTACTCTGATGGCTACTTTAAATCTTTCTTATGAGTTCTAGATGGCAGCACCACAGAGATCAAACTCTACTGTTTTTAAATAATAGGTAAAATGTTTTACTATAAGACGCGCTTCACAGCAATGCCCTTCTGACTGCGCTTCTCACTGATTTACTTATGGGAGGTTACCACTTCGGCAACAGCTGTATAATTAAAATGGTTAGTGCAATCTTTACAAAACAATACCTGCGTACTCCTATAGGCCTAAATAGATGGCCTAATTTTTTTTCTTTAAATTCCAACTTTAAAGAGTAGTGCGCCGGAAAGGGTTAACACTCTGCAACATTTTTATGTTAATATTTTTAAGTATTCAGTAAAAACAATAACAGTAAATCTTACCTTAATAGCTTGATAAGAATTTCCTTTTTTTTCAAAGAACATTTTATCTACACTGTTAAAAATTTCGTCCTAGTCTGAACCAAAATTTTGGTTCTCAGGCAGCTGTCACTGTAAGATGGTAAAATCTTGAACCAATATTTTGAGCTCCTGTTGAAGCATAGTTCCAATAGATGGAACGAGGTTAAAATAGGAAGCTGCAAATGTTGATACGAGATTTCACCATCTTATGGTGAAAGTTACTGAGCTCCAAAATTTGGTTAAAACCACAGCAAAATTTTTAACAGTATAGTTTAGCAGTCTCACATGGTCAAAATAAGTGTTATTTCCTTCTTTTCGTTATTCCTGACAAGCTACAGAGATCAAATTGCCCAAATTTATTGCTTATAAGAAAAATATAATGTTTTAGTTATGTAACGTGGTACAATAAAGAGTTAACTGAAGATGCACAACATATTCTACATCGCCGTAAAGTGCACCTCAATGATATATATAAATTTCGGTATGTTTTAAAATCCTTAATATCATTAAAATATACCAAAAATAATTTTTCCCATCGACCGTAATGTAATGGAATTCTGTGTATTGTACTTGTAAATGAACCGTTAAAAATAACAATTCATCTTTAAAACCGAACGTGCCATAGTGTTACCAATAATATCTATGGATTTTATAGCATATGGACTATAGTTATGAGAGTTGGAATACGGACAGACAGATGGACAAACAGATTTAATCACTTTTAATCTTTGTTGAAAATATTAAAAAGAACATTATAAGCACCAAAGTTTAAATAAGACTCTAAATTATTTCATCAAATGCCTTCCTTTTTGGTATGGCAATATATTTTCTCCCTAAAAATTCAGTCATTATGTCATTTTTTTTTCTTTTTTTTTAAGTCGTGTAAAATACTTATACAAAAAAAGAGAGGAAAGAAGGAAGTTTCTAAACTAATTGGCATAAATTAAAATATGGAAATCTGAATCTAATGCGTATCTTAGTTTTTTTCTGCAACAATTTGGCGTTAAAAATGCATGAAGTATAACAGTCTTATTATTCGGAGTATAACTTATAATAACGTTTGAAAACAGGATAACTTATTCTTAAAGCACTGTCTACCATAGAAGGCTACATTCTCTTTCAATTAATTAACTGCCTCAAATGAGCAGTTAGATAACTAGATTGATAGAGCTCTAGTATGCGACTTTGAAAAAAAAAATAAGAGTATTATTTTAAATTATTAATTACTAATATATTTTCCGGTTTTTAGTTTTGGGATTTTTTTTACGTATATTGTAATATGCAATTTTATTTTATGACTCATTATAAAGAAATTCTGTGATCTGGATGGTGCAAAAGAGAAGCATTTTTGCATTTTCCTGAAAACTAATGATTATAAAAGATTACTTTTTACAAAGCACTTACAAAGTTTTTGCTTGCTGCTTGCAGGAAGCTAAAAGTACAAATTCCATATTTTTTAATCCAGAATAATGTAACTGAGCAAATTGTGATTGATCAAGACCGTAATTGGTGTCCTATCTTTTTCGTCGATTTTTACTGCGAAGGTGGTGAGTCAATATGTTTTTATGTACTATCACTTCTCTCAGTTACATGTTTGGCTACATTATTTTAAGCAGTAACACTGTTTAAAATTCTTAACATGCCCTTTTTATCATATTTGATTTTCAAAAAAAAAAAAAGCATACGGTCGATTTTAAAAAAATGAAAAAGGAAGAAAGAAAAAAGAAAAAGAAAAAGCATATCATCATTTTAATAACCTAATTTTTTAATAAAATACAGAAATAATTAATCCACAGAAAATTATGTATCTTTTAATTTGTATTATAAAAAATAAATAAATAAATAAATCTTAGTGGGTTGCTTCTTACAAAAGTTGTACAATATTTTAAAACAGTCAAAATGAACGTTAAATTATTATCTGATATTTGAATTATTTATAAATTGTACCTTACGAAAATACAGTATCTTGAAATTGTCAAAATATCGATTTTCTTTTTTTAATATTAACTATTATATCACGAGATATTGTAATTTTTGTTATTAGATCCAGCGCAATTACCCATATAAATTGAAACTTTAAACTGGTTTTTCTCCATGTTCATATTTTTATAACTTGCTTGTTCGAAAAATACAAAGGCTTTTTTGCTAACTTAGATAGAGGTTTGAATTTTTTTATTTATTCTCCATGATGTATTTAATATTTTTAAGCATAGATTTATTTAACATTTAAGATTATAGTTATTTTTTAACAAATATTCAAATTGGGAGTTTCTTGAATTTCTTTCATTTTTCGATGTACGCAAAAAATCCCATATTAAATGTAAAATTCCATACATATAAAACTCCATGCACAGTTTTATGTGGTATATTCTAATGTGTATGGGGGAAAAATTCGAAGCAAAAATTTGCATAATTAAAACAGTAGTAGGGATTTTTAAAAAGTCAATTTATTTTATTTAAATTTTAGTAAAGTAGGCTGTTCCACGAGAATTTTCATTCAAGCACTTTTTTTATATACATGAGTGACAAAAATATCATATTAAATGTAAAATTCAATACATCTAAAGCTCCAAGCACAGTTTTATGTGGTATATTCTAATGTATGTGGGAAAAAAATCGAAGCATAAATTTTCATGTTTAAAACAGTAGTAACAATTTTTAAAAATATATAATTCATAATTATAATTTATACTATTTAAATTTTAGTAAAATAGGCTGTTCTACAATAATTTTCTTTTTAATTTTATTTAACTTTAGTACTAAGTATTGTGCTACCACTTATAGTATAGTATTATTCAAAATTTAAGATATTGTTTCAAAGGTACTGTGTCCTCTAAATATGCCTAAAAAGAAGTCATGCGGCAAATACACTATAAAAAAAGTTGCATATGTTCCGTTTTGGAAACGGCAATTAAATGCCCTTTCTGAAACGAATAGATCCATTTTGAGAATGAAACTCTTTATTTTAGAAATGATAAATAGCTTAAAATACGGATAGTAGCAGGAAATTTTCTGACAGTTTTTTAGATGATCCGTATTCAAAATGGAATAAAATGAAACCTGAAAATTCTATTTTAAAAATTAAACGTTTCGCTTCATACGTGAAACGTTTCTAAAATTTTTTACAGTGTAGTTTGGTAATTAGTTAAGTGTAAAGTTATCAATTTCAAAGTGAAGTTGATTTGTAGCCATTGTTAAAAAGATTGAAATGCAGGTAGTTTTTAAACAATTACGGAATGAGCTGTAATTTTTTATTCTTATTGCTCTTTCTAAATTAATTTCAGTAAAAAAAAAAAAAAAAAAAAAAAAAAGTAAAACGAAATTGAAACTTTAATCATGCTGTTTAATCACAGCTAAATCATAAATTAAATTAGATTTCCTTTTTTTCATTATTAATTTTTTATTTCGTTTAATTTAAAAATTTATTTTATAGACTGTCATGAGATTTTACGAAAAAAACAAACAAACATACATTTGATTCCTGAATTTACAGATAATGCTGAAATTTAAATGAAATCCTCGAAAACATCATACTATTACAAAAATATATGCTGTGTAGACTAGTTTATATTTTATTCGACAACTTTAATATTCATGAACCAGACTTCCCTAATACGGTCGCAAGATCGCCAGTAACGACAAAAGTTTTTTATCTAGCGACCTATACATTTAATCTGTCTTCATTTTTTTCTACAAAAATTTATCTGAGAAATTAACTCAAAGTATATATGTTCTTTCCCTCAACTCTATCCGTCTATTTTCATGTGGCAAGCCCTTTTAATGAAAGAACCAAGTTAAATTGTCCTTAAGGCCCCCACAATAATCAAAGAAAAAGGCCCGGATCATAATGTAAAGTCAATGGGAAGTGGGATTCTTTTCAAATATGTTGCTCAAATTTTAATATTTTTACATGATTTTTTTTGCATAAGATAGCTGAGGACGATCTATAACCGGCCTAGTTTTTACTTTTTCGATTTTGCCTATATATTTTTTATATTATGATAGTTTCAATTTCAGAACCGGTTTAAACCGGTTTTGAATATTAAAGTAATTAAAAAAAATGAAATTAAAATTGAAAAAGTAAAAACTAAGCCGGTTGTGGATCGTCCTCAGCAATCCTATGAGAAAAAATCATGTAAAAATATTAAAATTTGAGCGAGATGTTTGAAAAGAACGCTCCCATAGATTTTACATTATCATCCGAGTCTTTTTCTGTGATTAGTGTTGCGCCTTACGATTTCCATTTTCCAAAATTCTCTCAGCTCTAGCTCGGCCGTTGCCGTTGCCGTCGCGAAACTTCTCTTACGGGCTTGATTGAAGATCGCAAACAGGAGAAGTTAGTCATAAACGAGATCCGACTCTTGCACGTCACTGACCACTTCACCCTAACTAAAAATTTAGCTCATGCCCGTGCTTGAGCAATCCTTATAAAAAGTGTGCGCATATTTTTAGATAATTTGAATCTAATTCATATTCTAATAACTGATATTTTTAAAATGTGCATTTTAAAAGGATTAATTTGCGGATAAAGTATTAACATAAGTCAATGAGTATTTCCTTTTATCTCATTACTTAAAACGCGTTATATATTTCTATACCATTCTCACGTGGTCTTACATGTGATGTGAACTGTGAGATTTTATTTTGAAGTAGGGAAGTAAACATTTAAAATCATCATAAGATAAGAGTATTAAGAAAGCCCTTTTTTGTCCCATTATGGGTATAGAATTCCTGCTTTCAATTCAGTTTGCATAGATCGAAAACAATTATCAAGTTGATAGTACTGAGTTTTATGCATAGGGATAGACGAAATAAAAACTATTTAATAAATTCGACTTTTCTCAATTTTTTTGAAAATCAAATCAAAACTTAAAAATATACGAATAATTGTTTGCTTCATTCTATTAAATTCTATCATGCATAATATGTTCAATGATATTCAGTGATAGGTAATGATTCTAAGTTGCAATGATGAGACCAACTCATGCTATTTCCGTATTATTGAATTTAATAAATATAATCGTAATATATGTTGTATTCAGGCATTTTTTAATAAGAGTGCATCAGCAATTGCACCAAGACCTGAATATTTCTAAAACTAGTTAGGGGCTGTGCAAATATAATTTTATTAACTTTTTGGTAATTTTGGACCTCCTCCCTCCCCTTTCGATATCATGCTTATTATCCATGTACTAACCCCTATTCCTCTTCCCCCCCTCGGTAATGATATCATTATCAAAGTGTATTTATTTACTTATTTATTTTTGAGAACTTCTTTCTTTGGTTTGTAGTGATATACAAAACTGGTTATATTTATTTTTGGCATACTTCATTGATTCAAATGATAGAAGTCGATAAAATATCACTTTATTCAAATAACACTTAAAAGAAATAGTTGCTGTTTAAAAATATTTTATAATAGCTTTTTGTTACATACTGTTACATTTTGTTACATTAGTAATAAAATCTTGTTGTATTTCCCCCGAACGGAGGAGGGATAGGCTGCAGATAGAAATTCTTATCAACAAAACAAGTGGACACCATTCTTTCTCTTTTATTTATTAATAAACAAACTTCATTTCAAATATGCATCACATAATGTTTCTTGAATCGTGATTATGTATGCATACACGTATGCAGAAGAGGGATGTCAAACGCTGGGATATCATGTAGTTAAGAATGAAAATATTTTGTAATGATTTAGGGATTTTAATAATAGCTTTGTATTTTCATAAAACTTGATAATATACTAAAATAATATAACTTACTATTTTGAACCAAAGACCATGTTTCAAATAAAAAGAGAAAATTTTTATTAGATCAAAAATGATATCGATATCAGAAGACAAATTTCCCTTCCCCTATCTTGCGATATCATGTGCCAAACATCCCTCCCCCTTTGCCTCCAAAAATGGTAACGTTATATACACGCAGCCCCAAAGAATTCGCCGCACAATTCGTACTATAGTGCGAACGCATCTCATTCGCCGTCTTTCATGTTCAGTTTTGGTCTTATTAAACATTTATAAACTAATTTAAACAATTCTAAATTGTAAAAAATCCTTTTTTAAAGTAATTACTAAATAATTGAAAGGTTAAGAAATCTCTCGATTTTTCTAACTAGATTAAAGTTAAAGATGTGCATAAAATGTTCATTTTATTAAAAGCTTTCCAATTCGGAAGTAGTTTATACAAAACAATCCTTTTTTCCATCAACAAAATTGCAAATAAAAATTCCTGCGTAATTTACTTTTGAAGTATCATCAAATTTCATCGTGCAGTAAAAAACCAGGAGAATATTTTACGCAGAGCTATTTAAATAATGGGAGTTTTGAGAAAGAATATCGATTTAATGTTAAATGAGATAATAACAAGAAAAACAATACCTTATAAGTTCGCTCACCTGATAAAATCATAATAGACATTTTAAAAAATTGAAAAGAAAATATTATTTTAAATAATTTTCTCTTCCTTAAAATATATTCTATTGAAAGTTAAAAAAAAAGTAAAAAACTTAAAAGAAAAATGTATAATAACCAGTATCAATAATAATATCGTGGAAAAATGAATAATAATCAAAATCAATAATTTATCTTTTTATAAATCTTCTTAGAAAATATAATATAGTCGAGTCTCTATATGACGAAATCTATTGTTCAGTCAAAAAACTCGTTATATAGAAAAATTCGTTGTATATGGTAAAACAGAAAACTTTTCCTTTAATGTCTAAATTTTGAAAAACAAAATTGTTTTAGACCTATTTAATTAAGATTTTGAAAATTTAACGCTAACAAATAATTTGATATACATATATTTTTTATTTATTTAAACAATTTAAAAATAGAAAATAAATGAATATTTGAAAGCCTAGTAAAAAAAGACGCATGAGTTCATAGTGTCTAAAAAACGCATATAATGTCTATAAACACTTGTTTTTTAAGGGGGGGGGAGTGTATGCCTCTTTTTTTACATAAACAACAAGGTGAAAGTATGCAGCTATGAAATATAAACCAGGAACCAGACAACCAGACTTTTTGTTACATAATATTACATTTTGTTACATTAGTAATAAAATCTTGTACTTCCACCGAAAGGAGGAGGGATAGGCTGCAGATAAAAATTCTTATCAACAAAACAAGTGGACACAATTCTTTCTCTTTTATTTATTAGTAAATAGAAACTTCATTTCAAATATACATCGCATATTGTTTCTTGAATCGTAATTATGTATGCATACACGTATAAAGAAGAACAGGGATGTCAAACGCTGGGATATCATATATTTAAGAATGAAAAAAAATTGTAATGACTTAGTGATTTTAATTATAACTTTGTATTTTCATAAAACTAGATAATAAACTAAAATAATATAACCAACTATTTTGAAACAAAGACCGCATGTTTCAAATAAAAAGATAAAATTTTCATTAGATCAAAAATGATATCGACATCAGAAGACAAACTTCCCTTCCCCTCCTAGAGATAACTTACGATATCATGTGCCAGACCCCCCCCCCCTTGCAACCGAAAATGATAACTTTATATACCCACATCCCCTATAGAAGCTATATAGTGCGAACGCACCTCATTCGCCGCCTTTTATGTTCAATTTTTGAATTATTAAACATTTATAAAACTATTTTAAACAATTGTAAATCGTAAAAAATCATTTTTAAGGTAATTATTAAATAATTGACAAGTTAAGAAATCTCTTTATATTTTCTAACCAGATTAAAGTTAAAGATGTGCATAAAATGTTCATTTTATTAAAAGCTTTCCAATGCGAAAGTAGTTTATACAAAACAATCATTTTTTCCATCAACAAAATTGCAAACAAAAATTCCTGCGTAATTTACTTTTGAAGTATCATCAAATTTCATCGTGCAGTAAAAAACCAGGAGAATATTTTACGCAGAGCTATTTAGATAATGGGAGTTTTGAGAAAGAATTCCGATTTAATGTTAAATGAGATAAGAACAAGAAAAACATTACCTTATAAATTCGCTCACCTGATAAAATCATAATAAACATTTTAAGAAATTGAAAATAAAATATTATTTTTAATAATTTTTTTCTTCTTTAAAATATATTATATTAAAAGTAAAAAAAAAAAAGTAAGAAACTTAAAAGAAAAATGTATATTAATGTCAGTAATAATGTCATAGAAAAATGTATGTAAATCAAAATCAGTATCGTATCTTTTTATAAATCTTCTTACAAAATATAATATAGTCGAGTCTCTATATGACGAAATCTATTGTTCAGTCAAAAAACTCGTTACATAGAAAAATTCGTTGTATAGGGTAAAACAGAAACTTTTCCTTTAATGTCTAAATTTTGAAAAAAAAAATTGTTTTAGACCTTGTGGTGGTTACTCGTAAACCCCTGCCATATTTTATTTTAATTTAATTGTATCAACTATTTTATTAGCCATCATTCATTTTTCATTAATGTTCTCATTTTAAAGTTTATTTCGATTTCGTCTCTTTTGATGCCTTCTCCTGTAAATATTTCTTCCGTACGTAGCATTTCGAATATTCTAAAACGGTAAAATGTTTTTCAAATTCATTCCTTCCGGTTTAAAATGCTTCTAGAAGGTTCTCCAAAGTTCTCTGAGGCGGTTACTTCCGTTAAATTAAGCCCCCCCCCCTTGGCCTATGAAATTAAATTCTACTGATGACGTGATTTAAGCAGTTAAATTCCTGGCCACCTTTTTGGCTTTGCTTCTTTAAAATACTATCATATTTATGCTATTAAATTCATATTTCCCCATGTATTTGTACGTAGCTTGGCTTTTCCCTCTCGCTTCGCCCATTCTAGCTTTGCCAACTTGGCGAGTTGCGATATTACAGCAACCCTTTCTCTTTGCACTGCCCTCAGAGACGGCCGGTTGTCAGTTGACGGTTTGGGAGTGAGTAAGGCACCTCCACCGCTACGACCTAATCCTTCTGGTGGTTTGTCAGCCATGCCATTTTATTTTTTACGAAGAATTATTTCCTTGAAAACTCTATGAAGAAAAATGTATTATTTTTCATTTATTTTCAATATTTTGACTATTAGACGACCGCCCTCTTTCGTGGAATTATAGCTATTGGAGCCAGGTATTTTATTTCGAAAGTATCGTATTGGAGCTATGCTAGAATATTGTTCTCGCAAGAAAAAAAAGAAGTTTTCGATTTTGAAGATTTAAAAAAAAAAAAATGTAATCTCATCATTACGGCATCCCCAAAAGAAGAGAGAGTGCTCTTCAGATTCAATGCTCTTTTTATGATTGAAGATGTCACAAATGTTTTGTATGATCTATAATATTAAGATAGATCTCATTTATCAAGTGATTCAAAAAAATTATTATAAAAATGAGCAACCATATCTTCATTCTTTTTTATAAAAATAAAATAAATAAATAAAGTATGTTCCTTCAAATTTTAATATCGTCTCCAGTGATTATTCTTCATGTTGTCTCAGTCATCAATCTTCAAGTTTCAGGTAACATCTTCCTATTTTATTTCATTTTCTCTCAAGTTTTTTTGATTTAATATTATTATTAAAAATCTTAGTGAAGTACAATCAAGATATTTTTTGTCATGTCTTTATGGGTGTTTTGCTGGCCCGCATTCAACACGATGTATTTATTACCACTATACTTGTGGCCTCTTAGACGGAACGAAAACAGAAAAGTGTTTCCATCCATTCACCAAACACAACAGACCTATTTAATTAATGTTTTGAAAATTTAACACTAACTAATAATTTTATATACATATTTTTGTTTATTTAAACAATTTCAAAATAGAAAATAAATGAATATTTTAAAGCATAGTAAAAAAAACGCATGAATTTATAGTGTCTAAAAAACGCATATAATATCTATAGACACTTGTTTTTTAAGGGGAGGGGGTGTATGCCTTTTTTTTTGACATAAGCAACAAGGTGAAAGTATGCAGTTATGAAATATAAACCAGGAACCAGACAAAAAAATTTGGTTCCACAAACAATTTGAAGCGCTTTTTGAACAAATGAAGGAACAGTTCTGAAAAAAATTGTTGCGTTAAGATATATATTTCGCTATATGGAGATTATTTTTAATGTAAGCAAGGAAAAAATAACCGTTTCTGCAAAAAATTAAATTTATGGAGAAATTTGTTATAGAGAGTTTCGTTATAGAGAGACTAGACTGTAATTTTAAACGAACAAACAGTTACTGCAATCAAATTCAGCATATTTTTAAATAAATTTCTTTTACTCTTGAAAAATGTAAGGCAACTAAGAATTGCTATCCAGGTTAAAGATGCCTAGTATACTATATGGTGTGCAGAACATAGATGAAAACTTTAGAAGTATGTCACGGTCAATCTCGAAACACTTCACTACTGACATCAATCTTTGAAATTCTTATTCATTCAGTGTTTAAGCACGTATGTAGATTATATACGTGGTGTATCCACAAAGTAAGTTCCGTTTGGTTATATTAAAAAAAAAAACGTGTACAGATACAAAAATAATATTTATTGTACAAAAATCTACAACTCTAAAACTACTTTTCTACATAGCTTCCGAAATTTTGTAGACACTTGTCGTAGCGTGCCACAAAGTTTTGTATGCCTTCTTTATAGAAGGTTGTCGCCTGTGTTTTCAAGCATGAGTTTCGAAATTTCAGTTTTTCAGTAACAATTTCATGAATTAGTGATCGTGAAATTTGCGGGAATTCCATAGCAAGAGCACTAATTGTAAACTTACGGTTTTGCTTAACTTTCTCTTAAAATGCGTGAACCAGCTCATCAGTATCCAAAGACGGGCGTCCATTTCGTTCTTCATCGTCACGTCCTTCATTAACCTGTCTGACCCATCTTTTAACCATTGAATCACTCGTAGCATTTTGTCCGTAAACCTCGCAGATTTGCCAATAAATTTCACTTGGTTTAACTTTCTTTGCATTGAGAAACGAATCACAGATCTGATTTCACAAGCGGCGGCATTTTCAATTAAGGCTGACATTCTAAAGAAGCACTACAAATAGCACGTCGGCAGCAGCGATCTGAAAATGGCGTACATTTCTTCTTACATTCTGGATATCTATTATTAATTTTAAATTTAAAATATTTTTTTTTACTGAGTTAAAATTTTGAAATTTTTAGTGATGGTTGACTATATTATTTATAAAGAAAATCACATGATAAAACTTCTCATATAATTTTTTAGCTGTATGTCACCGTCAATCCCAAATATTTCACTATTGACATCAACTAATGTGATTCTGATTCATCCAGTGTTTAAGCACATAGTTAGATTACATATCTGTTATTAATTATAAATTTAAAATATTTTTTATTGAGTTAAAATGTTGAAATGTTTAGTGATGTCCGACCATATCATTTGTAAACATAATCACATGATAAAATTTCTCATAATTTTTTTAATTAAAATTTATCAAAAAAGTGAGATAATTTTAAATCGTTGTAACTCAAAATATTATCGGTCAAAGTATTTTTTTGCATTTAAATAAACATAAATATGTAAATTTTAATTTTGATTTGGAATTTTTAAAAATATTAATTTAAATAAAAATAAAAAAATATTTAAAGTAACTTTTCTTTACATTATGTAATTTTAAAAAACACTCTTATCTTCAAAAGTTGATATTTTTTCCTATTAAATGAATTAAAACTAAAGTAAAACAATTGAAAAATACCTGTTCCAAATTTGAATTTATACCTTCAATGATTCTTTACTTATAAAAATTTAAAATCGAGATATGTTGAAAAAACTCATCATGAATGAAAAGTGATTTTCACAAGATGTCGTTTCCATGACAACTATTGGTTGAAAGTTAGATTTTGAAAACATACCAAAACGAAAGCAATAACGCTTTATGTTTCAATTGAGATAGAAACATAATTTAAACGCCTTTTGAAGTAAAAAAAACCAGAGAAATTTTTAATGCAATAATCTTTTTTTAGAATATTTGTAGATTTTTGTTTCTTAGACCTACTTAAGCGCATAGTTTAACATATCTGTTAAATTCGTGTTGTACTGTCGTCTGGAAATGCTATTATGGAAAATTATACGGAAATAAACATATATTGAATTATTTACTTTATTTTAAAATGAAAATGGTTAGTTTTCCGTTGCTGAGTTTTGTGAAAATTAAGAAATATCCATACTTGAAAATCAAATTAAACTCCACATAATAAAAATCATTAAAATCTGACGCAGTTTTCAAACACATGGCTTTTAAAGTACACTATTTTTGTATCCAATGGTATAAAAATTAAAATTTTGTGATCCTTGGAGATTTTACATAAAAAACAAGGCAGTAAAAACAAAATTTAATGTTCAGTTTGTACACATCCTCTGTATGACATCAGAGTTACTCGCGGAGATGCGTTTGCCGTATAATATAGAATTTCATTAAAAAATATATATAAGGTCAGTTGCAATTCTACATTTATTCAAATTAAGTTAATTTTCTTTCAAATTTTTACTTATAAAAATTATAGCTATGATTGGATTGTTAAAAAAATTGTGTATAAAATAAAATTTATGAGATTAAATTATCGTCCATGTGTTTACAATATGTAAATTTAAAATTCATACAAAAACTAGTAGGATGTGCTATCATTGTTGCAATGAGAAAGATATTTGTTCATGAATTCTTTTGTACAGCCGTGTATATGAAGTATAGCCTTTACAACGAGTAACATACAACGAGCAAGACGTAAAAAATTATTAAAATCTTAAAGCGGATACCGAATTTTAAAAGGTACTTTCAGTAATTATGACTTCAGGGGGGTCACAGAAGTCTTACATTTTACCTGTTGGTGCAGTTTAGTAACATGTCACATTTAATTTTTTTATTATTATTATTATTTTATATGAAACATAAATGCATAAAATTTTAATATAGATCTAATTTTTTTAATATTCTACATTAACTTTATTTTTTTATGTTTAATTTTGATAAAAACATTAAAATTGTTTTGTTTTTTACTTGTACTGACTGCGCGCAACATTTCTCAAAAAACTATTAAAGCAATTTGTATCGAACTTGGTAAATATCTCATTTTAAATTAAAGAATAATTTATATTTCAAATTTATTGATGAAAAAGAATTGATTGTTTGATTATTTATCCATTTGTCCATTGATTGTCCATTGATTATTTAAAAATGGCAATTTTTCAATAAATATGATTTTATAATTTAATGAATTTATAATTTAAATTTAAATTTCAAATAAATAAGTAAATAAATTGCTTTCAAATGAAGTATAAGTTCGAGATACATTAGTTTTACATGATTATCAATAGTTTTGGGAGTTCTTGAACCAATTGTTTTACTAAAATCTTGCGCAAAATGGATGCAAGTCAAAAAAACAATTTTAAATTTTTTTATCAAAAGTAAACATTAAAAACATAAAATAAAATTTCAATGTAGGAAATTCAAAAATTTATATTTTTAATAAAAACGATATTAAGTTGTCTATGTTAAAAATTTTATGCATTTATGTTTAATAGACTGAAATAAAAAATCAAATGTGACATATTTCTAAATTGCACTAACAGGTAAAACGTAAGACACCTGAGACCCCTTAAAAACACTATTGTAATCGAATTCTTTAGTTTGTCCTTGTAAATGAAAAACAAATACTATGAATGGCCTATTATATCGTAATCCTGTTGTTGTGTCATTAAAATATAGTAGAGCGCCGATTATCTGAACCGATCGAGAACGAGAACGATCCGGTTAAAGAAATATCCGAATAATTAAAAAATTTTTAAAAACGTCTATTTTCACTTTTTAAAAGTCACTTCCTTTCACCCTCTTTCCACCCATAAGACTGCTAATTGTAATAATACACATTTTAGTGTATTTAGAAGGACCTATTTAGACGTTGTTTAGAACGGGTTTTTTTCTAAGCAATTGCTACAAAGTTAAGAATTTATTACATGTACGCTGTTAAAAATCTTGTCCTAGTTTGAACCAAATTTTGGTGCTCAATAGCTGTCACTTGTAAGATGGTGAAATCTCGTACCAACATTTTGAGCTCCTGTTGAAGCATAGCTCCAATAATTGGAATGAGGTTGAAATAGGAAGATCCAAAATGTTGGTTCAAACTATAGGACAAAATTTTTAACAGTATATATAATATGCACTGTGCGAACGAACGCGAACGGAGCGGAGGGGGGTTGGAGGCGTCTCTCTTTCCGGGGACAAAAGGGGACAAAATAAGTAACTTTCGATCACCTTCAGAGAATTTGGTGATAAAGAGGGATTCTCAAGAAAAAAAGATGTGTATTGGACTCTGGCACATTCGAAGTAAAACTTTTGAAGTTCTAGAAACAGTTTATTTTATGACTGCTCTCTTTTCATTTGTTGGTGATTTTATTATTTAAGGATTAGGAAATGAATATTTAACAGTTAATTTTCGTGTTATCCAGCCGAATTTACTCTACCACACTTTAAACAATTTCACTTCATTTATTTTGAAGAAGACGGAAAAAAAAGTATGATAGATTCTGTTAATGAGAGTCGGGATAATTGGCGCTCTACTGTATTATGAAAACGAATTTTTGTCATGTATCATAATGTAGTGGAAACCACTTGAGAGCCTAAGTAAATGAACTATTATTTCCACATATAATCCAAGAGCCGACAGCACAAAAACCTAAGGTGTCAAGCTAAGGAAAAAACTTTTATTTTATGACAGAGTAATAATAGGGGAATCTAATGATCCATGTTTGCCGGAAATGAAGTGGTGCATAAACCAAAAATGAATACTACTAGTAATTTACTCGTAGGTTTAACATTGTGTTTATCGTATAATCTAAGGCTTGAAATTATTGTACGGAATAGACATTGATAAACCTACGACTAATCCAATAATGCTTTTAATTTTTGGCTTTACAATTCAAATTATATCAAATGTAATTTAAATATCAGTGTAACTTTTTTTCTCTAGAATATTCTTAATTCAATTGATGAAGAATTCCTTTTGTTTCAATTTAACTTTTTTCGTTGTAACTTGTTACATATAAATAGAGCGTTACGAATATGAAAACTACTTTCAATTCTTACAAGAATTAAATGTATAATTAACTATTTAAAACATTCCATGCACGAATTGAAAACGTTCCTTTCCACTGACAATCTATGACTATAAAATGGAAGTTTAGGACATCCAGCATCCACAAATCAATCCTTTTAGCCATGTGAGAAAACTGAAACCTATATCATAGGGTCACAATTAGGATTAAAATCGTTTATTCTACACAATTGCTTTCCCTTTGAATACATGCAGATATTCCTGTTGGTAAATGGTACACCATCTGATCTATGGAAAAGCATGATTATCTTACTTGACTTTGGTGCATTGTTGTATATGTCTTGATGCTGGTCTGGTGATAAATTTTTATTATACAGGGTGTCCCAGAAGTAATGGGACAAACTTTAAGTGGAGGTAGGGGACTTCACAAGGATTCAGAATTGCATAGCAACCCATGATCGGAAACGTCATGGGAAGGTAGAATGGCAGGTACAAGGGACGAAGAGACGAAGACTGAGATCATCTTAAATAATTTATTGGTCAACGATATTACATTTACCGTGGTAGATGATATGTGAAAATGTTACAAAATATGTTCAAAGTTTCTACCATTACTAGAGATGCAATGCATTACATCGTCGAACTATGGATTGGCGGACTCGCTCAAATACATATGGATGTTGTTGGATATTCACAGTAGCACGGATGAGTCTTGCAAGCAGATCCATTTCAGATTCCACAGACTTTGAGTACACAGCGTTTTTCAGTGCATCCCAAAGAGAGAAATCGATACTGCTTAAATCGTGAATTATGAATTTGAGAATTCCCGAATCTGACAAAGCTGTTTTTCTCCAATGCTCTTGTGAACAACACAACCTATCGACGAACGAACACGTTTCCGACCATGGGTCGCCATGCAATTCTTAATCCTTGTGATGTCACCTACCTCCCCTTTAAGTTTGTCCCATTACTTCTGGGACACCCTGTATATATGTATATGCACACACTTTCTACTGCTTCAGGTCCTTGTTCTGCGATGGCTCATTTCTTCCATTTAATGAAGCATTTGAAATACATGTGCAGAAAGATTAATATACCTGATAACATCGCCAAGCTTGCTCATGATTTCTACTTTTCGTTGTAATTTTTTTCTCCTGTTCATATGCTGCCATGTGCTACAACAGAATGTGATACAATGCAAACGACAAAGCAATGTTGAGTGACCTAATGTGTTCTTTAAGATGAGTTACTTAAGCAGTCTCATCTTATTTGGATATGGTTAAAGTGGTTCCAAAATTTCTTTGCTGTTGTGAGAACAATGAGCATAAATTCCTCTTGTGTTATTCCCTGCTTTGAAATAAAAACATTGCTCTTGATGCAAACATTGTCCATATCACATGACTGTTATTTTTCAAACTTTGCATGCAACCTGCATCTTCCGGTATTATTTGTAGTACTCTTTATTCATCGTCAGGCAATGGCTTGTAAGCAATTTTTTAGCATTGGTTGGGTACTCTCATTGTGATGTCTTTGTTGAGCTCGCAGTGCAGTTTCATATCTTCTTGAAACAACTTCTTCCTCCGTTTGTGCTATTCGTCTTTTGTCTGTTTCTTTCTGCCATGGCGAGTCTTCTAGAAGCAGCTTCTTCCTCGGTTTCTTCCATTCGTTTTTCCCTGTCTCTTTCTGTCATGGCGAGTCCTGTTGCAAAAGCTTCATCCTCTGTTTCATTAACTCCTACTGAGTTTTTGCGCTTATGAATCTCCTTTTAAAAAAGTCATATCCCAAGTTTGTGGTCGAATATTAAAAAATCTGTAAATATTAAATTAAGAAACGCGGTGTGCGGTGAGCGGTTTATCACCACTTTCAAAATTAAAAATATATATATGTAAAACTCTTTGATTCCTTTTTTGCTATGTTTTTAAAATTAAAATACGTAGGAAAAAGTAGTAGTACGTAAAATATCCACATTAAATATGTATAAAAATAATCGAATATGAAAAAAAATTAGTATAAAAACGCAATGACAACAATCAACTTTAAAATAACTAAATAAGAAATAAGAAATCTTATGTTAAAGTGTTCAGTTGCTCATTAAATATTCCATTTAGAAAAATAATTTTCCATTACTGTGCATTTTTTAAAAATGAAATTTAATTGATCATTTTGCTATTGCTGTAGACGATAAGATTATATCTTTGAAATAATGAATATATAAAATTAAAGAGTTTTTGATGTTTGTGATAAAATGTTCTCCTTTATTTTCTTCAAAAAAATAATAATTAAGCTCAACTAAATAATCTCTAATTATTTGCACGCGAGGTAAAACAATTATCGTAATATCCGCTACATCTAGTATTGCAGAGTGGAGTACATAATATGTAAATATCACATTACAGTAAACATTTACAACTGGTATTCTTAGTGTCACAGCGTGGCGTGCATAATATGTAAGGTACCCTGGGGTAATAAAGCCAGGCGGGTTAATAACGCCAAGTGCTTATATTTTGCATAATCATGAAATAATCAGGTAAATGACACCCATGTACTCTGCTCAGAAGGGTTTTGAGACATATAAATCTCAAAAAAACAGCTTCAAGTTAATTTGTTTCATTTTTAGGTCTTATTGTTTTTACAAGCAACTAAAATTAACGCTTGATCTAAAATTTGCAAGATAAGGTTTTTGATCTGAAGACTATATTTTTTATCCAAAAATACTTTGTTTATTACATAAATTTGTAGTGTATTTCATGTACTTTCAAATTGTTGTAGAAGATTTCGGATATCTTCTCGAGATAATTTGTACCTTAGGATTTACTGCGCAATAAGTATCCCGGGGTAATAACGTCAGGGATTGGCGTTATTACCCCGGTTGATTCCCAACAGTGGCCGAACTATACCCGAAGGGGGTTTATATATTAATATGGGACAGCATTATCATCATTGTTGAAATGGTAAGATTAAGGAAGGGGAGGGGTGCCCAATACTTAAAAATAATCTCTCTATTTTATTTTTTATTATATTATTATTTTTTTTACTAATGTAAAAAATAATTTTTAATTCTTGTAAATAAAAATATATCAAAATGTTTTCGAGATTCAAATTCGAACATCTTCAAAATCAGGTTTCTATCAAATTTCCATTGGATTGTTCAATTGAGTTCGAAATTTTAACTGTCCGCTTTCTCAGCGTTCGGTTTTTCAAAACTTTATAAATTTAACCTTTAACTGATGTGACAGAAATTGTAACGTATGAATGTGATGCGGTTTGTGAGACCACAAAATTGAAAGATGAATAAATGGCGGGAATAACTCATAGGATTGTGTTTTTGTACTAAACTTTTTATAAAAGAGTATTATACTTAATAGTCACCTATTCAGTATCTGGTGATAGTACTAAAATTCCAAATGAAACAAAATTTCGGTAGTGTTTGCAGTTAAACTGAAAATTACAAGTTAAACTAAAAATTTAAAAAAAAGTGTTTTACGATACCGGTTAGTAAAAGGTTAAAATGCAATCCATGATTAAAAATCATAGAACACTGTTCCTGCGCTAAACTTTTTGTACAGAATCAATTCTAATTAAATTTAATATATTCAAATATTTCTAACAATATTACGAGAACTCCAAACGAAAGAGAATTTCAGTTGTAATTATAGTTAAACTGGAAAATGCAAGTTAAACGCTATTTTTTGTTGGGGAGGGGGGAGAGGGTACAAGTTCAGTCAGATTGCTAACAGCAGCTAAAGGTTAATTTTGTTGCTAATACAGAGTTAATGATATATAACCATACGAATTATGTATAAAATTGAATAAGAGATCTCTTTGGGATAATATTTTTTAATCAAAAATTTTATTCAATTTATTAAAAATTTATTAAAGCATGCTCTTTAGAACGTTGACAATTTAACTGTAGGTTTGGAGAATCCGTATTAGTGTGGAGTTATGGGTTAAAATCTATTTACTAGATTACTATAATAGTATTAACCCTTAACTGCTGTGACAAAAATTGTCGCATAACTTACTGTGAGCGGCCTGTCAGACCGCTTAATCTAACGATGAATAAAATGTTAAATTAATTTTCAGAGTATTATTTTTGTATTGAACTTTATATACAGGACTATTATAAATAAAATTCAGCTATTCAAAAGTTTCTAGAGATAGTAATAGGACTCCAAATGAAACAAAAATTTCCCGGTATCTATAGTTAACTAAAAATTGCAAGTTAAACTCTGAAACTTGAAAAACACAGTGGTATCTGAGACACAAACAGCAGTTAAGGTTTAACAAAAATATTTATTACATATAACTCTAGTTATTATAAAACTTCACATGATTAAAATATTACATTATGAATGGTTAAAACCATGCAATGTTTCATAATCATATTTAAGCGGGACTTTTTAAGCAAAGAGAGACACAGGGTGTTATATTCTGTTGAAGCTCCCCCTCACTCCTTTTTCTTTCACTTTCACAAAAAATCAATATTTTCTATCGCATAGAATGCATACATTGGAATATAAATGCTGATTCAAATAATCCGTGCAGTGTTTCTAATAATTCTATTTAAATTGTCATTTTTAAGCAAAACGTAGCTTAGAATCTGATTTTCTTTTGCCTCCTCCCTCCACCACCACCACAGCTTTCTGTTTCGTTCAGAGTCACAAAAAAATTGTACATTTTCAATAGCTTAGATTGCAATTTGTGAATTTCTAGAGCTGTAGAGTTTGTATTTTTAGAATTGGGCAATCTACATGCCATTATTCCACCTTATTTTATAGTTTTGTTTGCATGGCGTTATTACCCATATAGGTGGGTATTAACGCCAGATAGCATTGGTCAAGAAAAAACGCCATTACATTTTATGAATACATATCTGTTAAATTATTTTATTTTATATAGATAGTCAATGAGTTGCTGTATCAGATCCTATATTTGTTTGAAAAATACAATCTAAAACTAAGCCGTGAAAATTGGTAGAACCTTAACGTGGCGTTATTACCCCAGGGAACCTTATATCCGACATTGCAGTGAACATTTAGAACAGGTTAGAATTCGCAAGATTACGGTTGGAACATAAAAAAGGCGAAAAAATCGTCAAAAACATTTAAAAAATCTATTCAAAATTTTCGAATTTTTGGCCTGAATCGTTCACGGGCCCCCTACCAGCAATCCTTGTTCGAAATTTTATAGCTCTGCGCCTTGTAGTTTTCAAGTTTTTGAGTTGACATAGATACATGCACAAATTTTAATATAGATATACAGGGTGTCCGAAAAGTCTGGAAACGGCCGAATAATTCGAGAAATACATATGAGATTAAAAAACGTAAATATACGTGTTAAATATTTTTAAATAAGCTACTCAGTGATACTAAATTTAACCTTCGCAACCGACCCCATGGGAGTCAGAGGGGGTCCAACTTTGAAATCTTAAACTATAACCCCCGTTTTTTATTGCAGATTCGGATTCTACGGACAAAAATACGTAACTTTTGTATTTGATGTTTATTTCAAATCCTCGTTTATCACGGTGTATTCGAGCATATTAAATCGATACATATTTAGGCTTTTCCAACGGGATTTTCCCTAATCGAAACTGATTGGGCAGAATTTTTGACGTTAAATTCCCCGTCTTTTGCAGAAATAGCGTTTCCTAAAAATCACCCGTGGCGATTATTTCAATAGTGCTACACTGCTAAAAATCTGACCCATTTGCTGCAGCGTCACTCCACAGTTATTATAGAATATCTCTTTTGTGACCAATGAGAGTGCTCCATAACACAGTAAAGTAATCGTTTACTTTAAAAGTGGTGGAGTGACGATGCAGCAAAAGTGTCATTTTTTTACAGTGTACTTTACTGTGTTATGGAACATTCTCATTGGTCATGAAACAGATATTCTATAAAAGCTGTGGAGTGACGCTACAGCAAATGGGTCAAATTTTTAACTGTGTGTAGTACTATCGAAATAATCGCCACGGGTGATTTTTAGGACACTCTGTATATAGAAAACCGTGCATTTTAATCCATCTTAATTTTTTAAAGAAAATGAAAAAGTATCACCGGAAAATATTTAGAGGAAAGTTTGTAATTAATGATTTTTTAAATTCGTTTTCTATACAGTATTTTTTTTCACTTGATCACGGTACCCAAACTACTGTTTATGTAGTTTGGAAGTGATTTTGAAACAGACAAAATTTGAAAATTATATAGGAACATCCGCACGTGTAATGTGAAAATATCACAGATGTTACCTGATAATTTTGAATACTTAAAACATCATACGAACAGCATTCATTGCGCGTGGATATTTATCACAATAAATTTCTGTACTTATATTTCGTATCATAACAACATTACTATTAACACAAAAGGCATGTTTTATTTATTTATTTATTTATTTATTGTCTAAAATTTTAAGTGTAGAAAAATGTTTGAATGATGTTCGAAATGAAGTAAAGCAATTAACAAGTAAACACTGAAATCGATAAATAATAAAAGTTCCTAGATATCAGTAATATACTTGCACGATGATTCATCTTCAAAGTTTAAAAATTGGGAAAAAGCACTTTAACAAACAATGCTGATGGCTGATAATAAGGTCGCATTCTTTTATAACAGACAAAAATAGAGTTTATTTCAATTCAAGTCTCTCCCGTTAAGTTATTTAAAATATTTTAATTCAAATAAAGTTACGAATGAACTTAGATGTGTTAGAAGATTTGCATTCACCAGAATAAAAAATGTTACTTTTTTTAGCCTTTTTTACATGCATCGGCAATTTTATTGCTGATAGATCTTTTTTTTATTATAATAACAAAAATTTTCAAATAATTCTTTATTGTATGTGAAATACGATAACATCACAAAAGTACCAGAAATGTCTAGCAATTTGATGAGCTCTATCATTTCAAGATCAAATTCATACCAAAATGTGAACTGCTCTGCCAGTCTCACAATGTTTCGTAATTTCATGAAATACTTCATCACCCCTCAACCCCCGGGAAAAAAGTGTTTGGTGGAATATTGGTATTTGAAAATTTCTTATCATGATATTAAAACTCTATCTGTTTGAATATCTTCATCTACAAATAAAAATCTATATATCTGATTGCATTATACCTGATAAATAAAAGTCTTAAATACATAATCTGATTAAAAGTATCCGTTTATTTCCGTGTTCAGGCATTTTGTCGAATAAAATCATTAATGATTGCTTCAGGTACTTTAGAAATGTTGCCTGTACATTAAATTGTCCTGTAAATGATGTCTAGCTGTAGCAGATGACAGTCTAGATCCTGAATAGCATTTGTGTTCATTTATGTAAAAATAGCACGTATATTAATGGAATTATTAGAGGTTTAAAAAAATGTTTTTGAAATTGCATATTTATAATTATCGTCATCGTTACCGAAGCTAAAATTATGTATATAAAATCCCTCCGTGTATAACGATTCCGGGATCAACCCATCCACGAGAAAAAACACTTATTGTGACCAATGACAAATTCCATTGTGAAAAGTTATCTCCGATTTTAAAGGCTATCAATTTTTTTATCAAATGCAAACGTTCCAGAGTCGTAATGGAGCGTTCCCATTTGTCAGATTTACAGTTTGAGCTGTAAATGACGTTACTACATTTTACTGTGCTTTGAAATCTTTTCCCTATTTCAAACACAATATTCATACTGTTAAAATTTTGACTCATTTGCTGCAGCATCACTCCACCGCTTTTATAGAAAGCGATTACTTTGGTGTGTTATGGAGCATTGGTCATAAAAGAGACATTCTATAAAAGCTGTGGAGTGACGCTGGAGTAAATGGGTCAAATTTTTAGCAGTACACTGTTAAAAATTTGACCCTTTTGATGC
Source organism: Maratus speculifer (assembly GCA_964019185.1). NCBI lineage: Eukaryota > Metazoa > Arthropoda > Arachnida > Araneae > Salticidae > Maratus > Maratus speculifer. The sequence continues at coordinate 90,822,856 of OZ025300.1, read as the reverse complement.
ATCATCACTCCCCAGCTTTTATAGAATACACTGTAAGTAACATACACTGTTAAAAATCTGCTGCATTTTGTTGCAACGCAATCCCTTGCTTGTTGTATAGAAAACGGTTACTTGGCCGTGAAATGGAGCTTTCACATTGGTTGGAATAGAGATATTATATACAAGCGGTGGAGTGCGTTGCAAAAAAATGCAGCAGATTTTTAACAGTGTACACAAAGTAAACGTTTTCTATAAAAGCGTTGGAGTGATGCTGCACCAACTGTTAAAAATTTGACCCATTTGCTGCAGCACCACTCCATTGCTTCTATATAAAGCGGTTACTTTTACTGTGATATGGAGCATTCTCATTGGTCATAAAAGAGATATTTTATAAAAACTGTGGAGTGACGCTGCAACAAATGGGTCAAATTTTTAACAGTGTAATAGGGTAAAGTAATCATTTTCTATAAAAGCTGTGTTATGACGATGCAGCAAAACAGTCAAATTTTTAACAGTGTTTAATTAAAACTTTTTATTTAAGAAAAGCGAAGGTGCGTTTGAAATACAATATTGTTGGAATTTTTATATCGTGTTGCTTTATTTTTTTTTTATTATTATTATTATTTTTACAGCCGTGAATGACTTCATTGTCACATAACGAATCACGATTGTTTACTCTTTATTGTTGACATTTGTTTTCGATCTTATAAAGTATTTTCTTTTAAGTATTAGCTAATGGTATAAAATAGATAATTCACAAATGTTTTAAAATAGCATTATTAGTACATGTTTTGCATTATTAATGCATGTTAATTTGCATGTTTTTTGTGAAATAATTACTGTAATTTTGTGAGTGAAATTCATTAGCGGCATATTCTATGCCATTATTTTACCCATTCAATTAATAATTTGGCTACCCTCTCATATTCGTCTGGAAATGGCCAAAATGGGAAAATTTTTTATACATTTGGGATATTTTTATTATTTTCTCCCAGTATTTTAAAATATTTTTGGCTGTAATTTCACAATGTATTCTTTTATAATTGATATTTTACCTTACTTTATTCTTTTAAAATTTATGCATTTACCATTTGTTCATTACAATACCTCCCCATCCACCAGATAGTTTTGTTATAGTTTTAAATGCAGATTTCTATTGTTTTTTTTTTAGATTTTTCCCTCATGTTCAATCTTTGTATTTTTCAAAATTGTTTAAGCCTAAAGTGGCTATGATTGACCAAAGTTGTTGTAATGTTTTATCATCCTTTTAAAAATGGAAACACGTCATTTTGACGGGCTATCTTCCAGTAATTCTATAAATATTCATTGGATATAATCAAACAAAATGACATCATAGATGACAGAAAAAAGAAGTTTTCGTATATTATTTAAACTTTAGGGATAAGTAATTTAAGTTTACAAATAAGGATCTAAAATTAAAAATTCACTTAAGATATCAATTTATTTATCAGTAACTAAATAAACACAACCGCAAATTTAGAGTTTTTGAACAAGTGAATTATATAAAAATCCTCAAAACATTTCATTTTAAAGATTTAAGTTAAATAATTTTTAAAATTTCTCAATTTCTTGGACACACTGTCTAGAAAAAAATGTTGCGAACTCAGTTTAAAATAACGCCTTTTTTTATGAAGATATCACCATAGATATTGTCATTCATTGGTTTTCACAGAAATGTTGTGTAACATCTTTTATATCTTAAGCTTTGATATTTTGATGACGCTGGTTTTAATAAATGTTAAGCTTTATTTATACCCGGCCAAAAAAAATTAAAATGGTTTGTAATAACAGTTCTAAAAAAACCGAAAATTACATCAAATGTAATTAAAATATCATTACATTTTTTTTCCTCCAGAAAAATCCTTTAATACATTTGATAAACAATTTTTTTTAGTTTAAATTTAATTTTGTTCTTTTCAACTTGTTACATTTAAACGCAGCATTGTGAATTTATGTTTGATTCAACTTTCAATTTTTACAAGAATTAAACGTATAATAAGCGTGCACTTTATTTAAATTTAATTAAAAATAAAAAAGATATAACCGGAAAATTTTTAGAATAAACTTTCTCATATATGATGTGTAAAAAAGGATTGTAACAGATTGTGGCACCTTTTTACTTGCTCACGATGGCCAAATTACTATGCATGTAGCTTGGAAGCAACTAATTCGAAAGGAAAGTTATTTTCATATTTACTCCCCCAAAAAACATCCGCTGATGTAATGTGGCAGATGTTATTGAGTTCATTTGATAATTTTTTGCACTTAAAACTCCAGAACAGGGCAGTGTTTATTATACATGAATATTTGGAATAATAAATATTTGGTGCTTAAATTAAACATGATACAGATACTAATATGAATTCTAAAGAAATTTATTTTTTGTCTAAAATTTCCCGTGTCGGAAAAATTTAACGATGCTCCAAATGATGATTTAGTAAAGAATAAACAAGTCGAAAATAACACATCAAACATGATAAATGAGATGCGTTCGTACTATGACGAAGTTTTTAAAATATTCAGATCATGGTGCAATACTATACAGTACTTCGGATACAATATTGTATCGGGAATATTTTTGTGTCCCTTTAATTACCATCTGTTTTCTATTACACAGGAACTAATTTGCAGCAAACAGCAGCAAGGTATATCAATTTCATAAAATGTGAAATAGTTTAATATAATTAAAATGCGCCCCAAACAATGTTTCTCATTATACCATTAAGTAATGGAATATTTTTGTAAATCCTTGTAAATTAATAAAAAATATTCTTTGCACCACACATTGTACAAATTGTATAATTTAGTATATACTTCATAGATGCATATGTATTTTATTATGTTCGAAAGAGTGTAACACCAATAAAATGTAGGGGGAACTGGGGTACATTGATACATGGGGCACATTGATACACCCCCTCTACCGCTCACAGGGTCATTACAGGAAGTTTCACAACAGCTCCAAAAGGTGATGCTAGTGTATTCTACTACATACAGAAAATCTTGGAATGATTCAGTAGTTTGATGAAATGGGACGGGTGATTTATTGTTTTTGTTGTTCAAAAGTAAATTTGAATTGTACAATTGAAATGCTATTATACAACTGTTCCAGTATTTTCAACCAAAATGAATACTCTCCCTGGCAAGTACAGCTACTCTTTATCAGTTCCTCATTATTTATTGTTAGATATATTGTGAAGTGCTGGATTTGAGACTCATTTTATTCAAAATCGCTGTATGGGGCACATTGATACAGTCTATGACGGGGCACATTGATACAGCCTAAATCCTTTAATAATTCATTTTTTCATTACCTTTTATTATTTTTTTTACCATACACTCCTTAATCCAACTTTTTTTTCGCGAAAAATTTCTAATATTAGTTTTTATTGAAGTGAAATAGCTCTAATTTCTTTATATTAGAACATTTTATAGTATTTTTGAAAACGGAAGACGTAGGAACTTACCCAGCATCTAGAGCTAGTAGAACTAATAAAAGAAAAGGACGGCATTCTGGCAAATCTCGAATTTATATCGATTCTCCAGAGAAAAATATATTTTCGACATGAGAAATGTTAAGTAAGAGAAACAAACTGCAGAACAGAAAATGATACTTATATTATAAACAGAATTTTTAATATAATTATCCTTTATTTTCTGTTTATGAACCTATTTATAAACAGAAAAACTGGTAATTATTTCATCTTTCATAAGAAAGAAGATAATGCTGGGGTTGAAGTGCTAGATATGACAAAGTTACCACAGCCAACAATCAGACAAGAAACAGCCAGAACATCAGGTCATAATATATTTAATTTTGATTGCTTTAATATTGCTTAAAAATAAATTGTGGGTGATTTGAATTTTTATAAATAAATATAAAATGGTTTCCTAACTCATTTTCTATGAAAAATATGCATTGGTATTATTTTGTCGTCATTTTTCTCAAACGTATCAATCTGCCCCGAGGATGGGGCACATTGATACAAATGACTTTTTTTGATTTTTTTAAAATTACATGCAAAAATACTATATAAAACAATGATTGTACATTTTTATAACATACTACACAAGTTTTGCTGTCACCTCATGGAAAAAAAACTTGAATTTTCTACTTTCTTCACACCAAAAAAAATCTTAGAAAAAAACTGTATCAATGTACCCCAGTTCCCCCTACTTGAAATTGTTTTTTCTCATTGGTCGTAATGTAATGGAATACTTTTGATTATACCTGTAATTATAGTATAACATGATTTTCCAAAAAAAAAATTGAAATGACTCGACAAAATTATGCAGCAATTATATACTTTTAAAATTCCAAACGATGTGGATAGGTAGTTTTTGCGTTGTTATATGCGGACAGAAAGACGGACGGAAGAACGGTTAGAACGACGAATATACGTGCTACGTATTTTTAGAATTACGAACGCATCTAAAAATGGGGAATAATAAAAGCTCCTATATGTATCAGTGATTTACAGCCATGGAAAAATTATAAGTTCGCGTTGAAAAATGAGTAATATAGTTCCAGTAACCTATATGGACACCTTAAAGAAAATGTATTTTTTTTCACACCCATGTACAAGTCAGAGAACTCCAAAAATGTGTGTCCACTATCCTTGGACTATTGACTTAAAATTAGCGACCTTGTAATTATTCTGGTTTAATTTATATGATAAAAACAAAAAATGTTTACAAGTGTCCATATAAGGAACTGCCTGTCCTTATTATGGACAGGTGTTTCTTTATTGACTTTCTACACAGTGTGTATGGAAGAGCCACTTTTCCAAGGGATTTTAGAGAAAAGGGAATAAAAAAATGTATCTTAAAGTATTCGGAGGAGGAGGGGGGACAGTAAATATCTTTAGAACATGCATTTTCGAAAGGGGGGGAGATCATTTTCGGCTTTTACCCTTCGAAGACCCATGAAAAGTCCCTTAGTTACTAATATTATGAAATAATATTTTTGGTTTTACTTAGCTTTATAGCATCTGTCTGCGAATTTAGATCTGTTATTACCCAGTCCTCACAGCATGGACAAATAGAAACTTTTTCACCATGGGCAGTAAGTCCCACATAATCCTCATGAACATATCTGCCACATGTGATGCATGGCCGCATGTTTGAAAAAGCATCAATACTGCAAAAGAAGCAGTACCAGCTCTCTTTTGTTGAGGAAGTCATACCATTGGTGCCTATGATTTCGCCAACAGATATCCTACTGGCGGGGGGGGGGCTTCTTTTTATTTTTCTGCAAGGGTTTTTTGGAGGAAGGTTTTGGGGGGATTGTTCAAATGGCATCTTGTTGAACAAAGATTTTACCACTTTGATGCCTTTTCAATTTATTGCTTGGCAACGTTGAATTTTCTTCTTTCTTACAGTTGTAGTCGATGGGGACATAAGATGTCCATATTGGTAACCGGGCGTTGTTTTACTAAATCTAGTAACAAATGAATAAGGAAAATATTTTTAAGCAAAATATGCAGTAGCAATCGAAAATATGTTTTATTAGCTTTCTGAAATACTCCAATTTTCAACATTTAATGTAATTTTACCATATCTAATAAGAATTTAAGCTTACAGGTAATTAAGATCAGCACATCTCGAAACAACAGGTTTTCTCGTAAATAGCGAATAGCGCGCTTTTTACACTTTCCAGCCTTAATTATCTGTTCGATTGTTTTTCTTCGCGAAAATGTTGAGCCATCTCTCGATTAAAATTATTACCTTTAAAAATATTAGGGGTGTCCATATTGAGAGCCCTGTCCATATAGGGTACAAATACCTTATGTGTTAAAGTAATCTTTAACTGAAAACACAATCAAACATTATTTTCTATTCGTAATTAGCAAATATTAGGGACCTATTAATATGAAATTAAATTACAATAGATATTATAAAAATTTATATACAATTTTTTATTTTATAATACAATTTATATTAATGTATAATGTGAGGCTAGGAAACATTATAAAGACATAATAAAATATTTCTTGAAATAAATTAGTAGTCTACAAAATCAACTTTATTTTCAACGATCATTATTAATCGTGCAGTGATTGATTCAGAAAGCTCAATTAAAACTTGTTTAGAAATGCTTTTCAACGTTAGTTAGATAAATAATATGAAATTGACTGTATTTGCGTATTGTGTGCCACACTTACATACTTCCCTAGCTAAAATTACCATCCGATTCTCTATGGTATTTAAATCAGGGTTTTTTGGTGGCCGTACCAAAAGTTAGGTTACAGAAATATACTGAAAGGTTAGGTCACAAAGTAAGGTTACAGAAATGTACTGAAAATGATTTTTCCTTACATACCACAATCTAACGGAATTCTTTTAAAAGTGCTATTACACGAGGGGTCAAATTCGCTTCAAATTCCAGGCGTCTCTATATTATCCTACGGCTCCAGAGAAGTCACTTCTAAAACAAGCTCCTATCCTCTCTCGAACTTCGTCTTTGACGCTTGAAACGAAGCGAGTCGCCAGTAATAACCAACCAAATTCTTGGAAATCTGCTTACAGAAATGCTTTTTCTCGAACAGCCAATTAACTGCGGGGAAACTGACAAGCCGCAGGCAACATTTGTCACTTGAAAATTTTACGTATGATAATACTTTAAGTGTTTATTAAATGAACTGTTAATTTTATGTACCTCAGAATCAAAAATGAATATTCAATATCGCTATGGCAATCATCATTTTAATCTGTATAAATTGTCTGATAACTCAATCGATTGTCAATTGTTATTATCAATTGCATTATATTTCCTCGAGTTAGAGTGACAATAAGAACAAGAGGGTAGACAAACCAAATTCATAAACACATTTTACAACTTTGTTGGAAAGAATTTAAGGGCAAGGACAACATAAAATGATTCAAATTTTTAAGTTTTCAATTATCCACCTAATAAAAAGCGTTAAAAAATTATGGTGCTAAATGATTATGGAAATAAAAGATTATGGTGCTAGGACGTATTAAATATATTTTATTCACAATAGATATGTATATTATATTATATTTTGCTTTCTTTCCATGAAACGTGTTTTTGCTATCCTTTGGTACATTTTTTTATTTTTTTTATTTTAGTAAACCGTTGGAACTTTCCAAAATTGTGTAACTAACTTGTTTCTTTAAAAACACCTAACATAATAAAACTGAATGAAAAAATTAAATAATAAAACACATGTTCTTTAAATTTTTACGATTTTCAAAGTTTTCTATTAAAATATTTTTAATTTTATTTCTGTTAAGTCTAAATGAAAATCGCTTCTTATAATTCTCAAACAGTATGTTTTCTGAGACCACAACAAAATTTAAGGTGATTTATTCATCAGATTTTTTAAACTGTACCGAACGGATATATGTTTATAAGATATCATAGAGACATATAAAAAGTTAATTAGTTCTTGAAAAATAATTTATCTATGAACTTAATTTCTTTTGATTTATATATAGGCTGTAAAATGTCTATTTAGTGTAAAAACAAAAAACACTATCTCTATTTTTAAGTAAAATCCATAATGTTAAATATTTCGAAAAAACTGTTTTGTTTTGCATACCGACATGTTCCATATGTCCTCTAAAAAGATCATATTATACAATAAAATCTGTATTAGTCACGCGAATCTAAAGTCCTCAACCAAGCAAATGCATGGTTCGTACGGGTACCGTTATTCTCCAGGTGACATATCAGCATTCCTTTATAGAAAAACAAATGTAGATCAAAAGCGCGAAACTTCGTCTTATTTAAATGATAGATTTTCATTAAGAAAATACTGGTACGAAAGAACTTCCGGGATATGAAATTCCAGGACCCGTACGAACCCTGAAATGAACTCAAAACCGCCACAATAAAAAAAAATCGTGTTAGAACACATATCTTTATTGAACTGTAAAATATTAATGAAGCATAAATAAGAAAGAAATCTCTGTTATAAAAAACCTTTTCATTACTTGCTTTTTATTCACACCAAAATTTATTTAGGTTTAAAAAATGTTAAACATCATTGTAATTTTTTAAAGAGCATATTCAGTATATTTTAAAACAAAGCATATAGTCCAGTCATTTTTCACCTCTTTACTTTCTTCTATCTTTACAAGAAGAAAGTATTGGATTCATGAAAATTTTCGACTTCCGTTTTTCGACGGATTTATATATTTTAGAAGGTCCTGAACACGTTTTGACTATTTTTAGAAAATGTCTGTCTGTGAGTCTGTCCGTCTGTCTGTCTGTCTGTCTGTAGGTCTGTCTGTCCGTCTGTATGTGACAAAAATTTTGTGGGCGCTCTATCTCAAGAAATAATGCTCTAAATTTAATAAAATTTTATATTCTGTTAGACCTTAATATGATTTAGTGCCTAATGGTTTTTGGTGAAAATTGGCCTGCAGGTGGCGCTGCTATACTACGTTTTTCATGATTTTCAAGATTGCTATATCTCAAGAACGAATGCACAGAATTTCACCAAACTTCAAATTCTGTGACTTCTTGATATACATAGACGCTGATTAAGTTTTGGTGTAAATTGGCCAGCAGGTGGCGCTGCTATGCTACGTTTTTCATGATTTTCGTGATAGCTATATCTCAAGAACTAATGCACAGAATTTCATCAAACTTCAGATTCCGCGATACCTTGAGATACATAGTAGCTGATAAAGTTTTGGTGTGAACTGCCCTATAAGTGGCGCTGCTATGCTACATTTTGCACGATTTTTGCAATAGCTATATTTCAAGAACTAATGCAGAGAACTTCATCAAATTTTAGATTCTGTTACACTAGAATATATAACATAATTAGACGTTGATTATATTTTGGTATTAACCTTGCAACAGGTCGTGCAACTATGCTGCATTTTGCACGATTTTTCCGATAGCTATATCTCAACAACCAACACACAGAATTTCATCAAACTTCAGATTTTGTTACAAAATGACATATAACATAATTTCACGATGATTACGTTTTGTTATAAATCCTTCAACTGATGGTGCTGCTGTGCTATATTTTACACTTTTTTTTTAACTAACTATATCTCAAGAACTAATGCACAGAATTTCATCAAACTTCAGATTCTTTTACACCATAACATAATTAGACGCTTTTTTACGTTTTGGCAAAAATTGTCCAAGATATGGTGTTGCTGTACTACGTTTTGCAAAGTTTTTATTATAATCAAATCAAACCATCAAATTTCAGATTCTGTTACTTCTTGACATAAATAGATGCTTATTAGGTTTTAGTATAAATTACCCAATTTGAGGCACTACTAAGCTCATTTTCTCAGAATATTAATTACATTTTGCGTTTAAGGCTTTTCGGATACCAGAATCTCATTAGGCTAGGTCAAATGTTCGAGGAAATTCGATAGTGGGTAACTTTGGGATCACCACGTTTTTTTTTAAATATTAAAATGTACTTATGAGATAGAAGAAAGTTTTGGGATTGACACATCCAACTAGTTTTACAAATAGAGGAAAAATTTAGAACAAAGCTGGATTTTTGCATAGGTGCTAGTTAGGGTATGTAGTTTAACATACTAAAAGTCCCCATCGATCCGATGTGAGCTTTCGCCGCCAGGGGTCGGTAATGATCTTGAAAATCGGTTTTTTGTGAATATCTCACGAACAATGGTATTTAGAAGAAAAAGTTCAACTAAAAAGATCTAGATAATTTAATTTCCTACAAAAAGTGTCATTAACATTTTTTTGTCACACCAACCCTTCCCTGCCAAAAATTAAACTAAAGTAAACGTTATAGAAAAAAATGCGGAAGCACAGTCATAACGCGGCGAAGCGGCAGAACAAATACGAAACAACTTTGGATCTCTTCCTCCAACTTTTCCCCATTGTCTGCATTCCGTTTTCGCGCTCGAGCAATAGCAATTGCCCAATACCCTATCTCTCTTTGGATTTGTGGAAATGTACCACGTGCAGGTATCTTTCCAATATTTAATTTTCATTTGGTGCTCATTTCGCTAGTATGAAATCACCCTAATTTACTGAACAAAGTATTCTTTATGAGATCAGCGCCGCACGAAAGAGGAGGGGGGGGCGAAGGGGGCGATCGCCACCGGTTCGGATATTTAGGGGGCGCCAAATTTATACTACCAACTAATTTTTGACCTGTCACATAAAAAAGTTGGGGGCGCCAAATTGAAGCTTTGCCCAGGACACAGTTTTCTCTTCGCACGCCCCTGTGTGAGATTTTAGAAAGGGAATAATTTTATTTTCAACGCATATAATAGAAATTGTTAAATAGGTATGACAGTTTAAAATGACTCTTGCTTAATTGCTGGTTGGGAGTGAATAATGGAGATTGACAGAATACTATGTCTTGTATGCTGTGAGTATTGCGTTTCGAATAAAAATAGGAAAAAGGGGACTGAAGTTCCATGTAATTCCTTGAAATTCCGACAGCAAGTTCGAAAAGAAGTGACCATAAGAAGAAAATATTTGAAGAAATGGCTAAAAACAATCGTGAATGTACAGTTCACTCAAAGTGTAGAAAAATTATAGAGGAAAGAATTCTATTAAATCATAGAATAAATCTATTGCAGAAAAACGATCAATGTCCGCACAAATTACTCCATTGAAGGAAAAATTGAGAAATGACAGTCTGATGTTTGAATTTAAGGGAAAATGTTTGCTATGTTCTGATACATTAGACGAAGCTTTTATATAGAAGGAAATAAAAAAAAGCTCTAAAGTATTGCAAAAAAGATATTTTTTTAATCTAATCATTGAAATAAGACGCGTCTCTGCTTATGGAGAAATTTATAGAGAATGATTTTGAAGCGAAACAAGAAGAAGATGATGCATACACACTAATTGTTAAAACAGCAATTAAAATACCAGTCTGGTGCGCTTACTGCTGTTGTTGCCGATGATGTTCACTTCCTCGTAAGCACTTCCAGCGATAGAGATATTTTTTATTAAGTCAGGAAGAGGAGGAATTGCAACCATCCTGTATTCATCGCACAGTCTTAACAATGTTGCTGTTTTGAAAGATCATATACTTTCCTTCACGCTTTTTCAGGTTGTGACTCGACATCAGCAATGTTTGGGAAAAGTGAAATGTCGTTAGCAAATTTTTTGAAAAAGGAAGAAGATCATAACATACAAGCTGTCAGCATTTTAAAAAGTGATCAAGTATCCCAATTTGAATTTTATGAGGCAGGAAAAACCATTTTTCTTACTTTATGCGGTGGTAAAGCAGAAATTTCTCTCTGAACAAGCACCGTTATGTATGTTTCAAGAAAGAAGTTTCTGTTGGTAAAAAAAGCCTTTCATCGTTGCCGCCTACCGAAGATGCAGCTAGATGGCACAGTTTACGTGTTTATCATAATAATACATGATAAACACGAGTATCACATTCGTACAATACCATTTGGGCAATAAACAACATCCTGAGAACTTGTGTTGGCAAAATGCACCTAATTTGTCTCCGATTCTAGCTACCTTACAGCCCGCACCGAAAAATATTATTGAATCAATTTTTTGTACTTGCTCCAAAGGATGTAGAGAAGCATGTGGATACCGATATTTTGGATTGAAATGTTCTGATATTTGCCTAAATTGCTGCGGAGTTTCATGTCATAATGCAAGTGAAATTGAATTTGAAGACCAAGAATATATTGACATGTATCCTACCCATTGCAAAGGAGAAGGGAAGCGCTACTTTTGAATTCAGTGATGATATAAAAAGGCAAACAAAAAATACTGAAAGCAGCACAAAAACGAAAGAAAGAAATACAGATAGTGACGAATATGAATCGTGTGTAGAAATTGAAGTTGTGCAAAGAACTACTAAAGCAGTTAAACGACTGAAATTGGATTAAGCCAGTCACTATAAATGGAGTATGCCTACGGGAGGGAAATCACAATAAAGAAAACGCGCTAAATGCTTTTCCTCAAGAGTAATGGGAAAATAAACATAAATGTATAATATATATTCACTTTCTCCATTCAAAGGTGAGGATTTTAGATCTGTTTATATAATTTTTTTAAAGTAGCAGCAGATTTTTCGAATTTTTATAATTTTACTTTCAAAGTTCATTTTTTTATACTTTTGACAGGGAAGCCTTGGTGTGACAAACAAATGTTAATGACACTTTTTATAGGAAATTAAATTATTTACAACTTTGTAATTGAACTTTTTTTTCTAAATGCCATTGTTCGTGAGATATTCACAAAAAAACCGATTTTCAAGATCATTAGCGCCTCCTGGCGGCGAAAGCTCACATCGGATCGATGGGGACTTTTGGTATGTTAAACTACATACCCTAACTAGTACCTATGCAAAAATCCAGCTTTGTTCTAATTTTTTCCGCTATTTTTTCTAAAATGACTGGGCTAATAGTATTTTTAAGTAAATCGTTTTTGCTATGCAATAACATGAAAAGTTTTAATAAATTAAAAACATTTTCCAGGAATAAGATGTATATACGTTCTTTTCAACTTTTTTAATAATGAAAAAATCTAAAGATTGAAAACAATCGTTTTTGTCACATTTTTAATATAAAAACATTTGTTAGCTCTTAGTAAGTAATACAAATTCTAAATTTTTCAGATATAAAATAACAGTTTTTTACCATAGAATGAAAGGAAGTTTTTTTATGTCTGTATTTCAAATTGAAAAAGAAAGTTTTTTATACAGTGTAACTTGCAAATTATGTATTTAAAAAAATCTTCAAAATTGTTTTTTTAATCATGTTATAAAAGAGATAAGAAAATTAATATTTTGAGTAACGATTTTCCAAAATTGTGTGAACTTTTTTCTTTAAAATTACTAACATAATACGGTAGAGTGAAAAAAATTATATAATAAAAGACATGCTCTTTAAACATTTTCATTTTTTTTTAAATTTTATGTCTGTTTAAAGACAAAATAAAAATTCTTATTATTCCCAAACATTATGTTTTCTGAAACCAAGACAAATTTTAAGATAATTAATTTATTCAGCAGTTTTTTTTGTTTTTTTTTGTTTTGTTCTTAGTATGTTTTCTGAAACCAAGACAAATTTTAAGATAATTAATTTATTCAGCAGTTTTTTTTTTGTTTTGTTTTGTTTTTAGTATGTTTTCTGAAACCAAGACAAATTTTAAGATAATTAATTTATTCAGCAGTTTTTTTTTTTGTTTTGTTTTGTTTTTAGTATGTTTTCTGAAACCAAGCCAAATTTTAAGATAATTAATTTACTCAGCAGTTTTTTTTTCTTTTTTTCTTTTTCTTTTTTTTTTTTTTTTTTTTAGAAAAAGTGTATCGACATATTGCTTATAAAAAATCATAGGAATATGAAAACTAGTCTATGCATGAAATTAATTTCCTTTGATTTGTATATGGGCTACAAAGTGTCTATTTATTATTAAAAAAATCTTTTACATCTCTATTTTTAAGTAAAATCCATGATGTTAAATATTTCTCAAAAGTTGCTTCATTTTGCTTCTCGATATGTCCCATGTGTCCTGAAAAAAAATCATTTGTATCTCTATTTTTAAGTAAAACCCATGATGTTAAATATTTCGCAGAAACTGCTTCCTTTTTCTTGTCGAAAAGTTCCAAGTGTCCTGAAAAAAAAATCATTTATATCTCTATTTTTAAGTAAAACCCATGATGTTAAATATTTTGCAGAAACTGCTTCATTTTGCTTGTCGAAAAGTTTCAAGTGTCCAGAAAACAAATCATTCATATCTCTTTTTGTAAAATCTATAATGTTACATATTTCGCAAAAACTGTTTCATTTTCTTTGTCGAGATGATCCGTGTGTCCTGAGAAAATCTTTTATGTCTATAATTTTTGAGTAAAATCCATGATGTTAAATATTTCGCAGAAACTGCTTCATTTTGCTTGTCAAAATTTTCCGTGTGCCCTGAAAAAAATATCATTTATATCTCAATTTTTAAGTGAAATCTATGATGTTAAATATTTCGCAAAAACTGCTTCATTTTGCTTGTCGAAATGTTCCATGTGTCCTGAAAAAAAATCATTTATATCTCTATTGTTAAGTAAAACTCATGATGTTAAATATTTCGCAGAAACTGCTTCCTTTTGCTTGTCGAAAAGTTCGAAGTGTCCTGAAAAAAAAATCATTTATATCTCTATTGTTAAGTAAAACCCATGATGTTAATTATTTCACAAAATATGCTTAATTTTTCTTCTCGAAATATTGCATGTGTCCTAATAAAAGGCATTTATGTCTCTAATTTTTAAGTAAAATCCGTGATGTTAAATATTTCGAAAAAATTTAAAACGTATAAATACATGTAACTGTATATAGACTACTTAAAAAGTGCATAATAAAACATGTAAAAACTTAAAAATACATTTAAAGTACTTTTAAAAAGTTCAGAACGTTTTTTACCGTCGCTTATGCAATCTTCGTTACTGAGAAAAACTCTGATTTTAGATTTTAGAGTTTATCTCACTGACGAAGACCGCGAAAGCAACACGACGGTTGAAAACGTTCTGAACTTTTTAAAAGTAGTTTGAATGTATTTTTATGCTTTTATATGTTTTATTATGTACCTTTTAAGTAATTTATGTACAGTTATGTGTATTTTTTACGTTTTAAATTGGTGAACAAGGTGAATTCTGCACTTTTTTTGTTCTTAACTCCAATTGTATTCGAAAAAAAAACTGTCTCGTTTTACTTGTCGAGACGACCCATGTGTCCTGAAAAAAGATCAAACTAAACAATAAAATCTGTAGCGACCCATGCGAATCTAATGCTCAACCAAGCAAATAAACTCAAAACCACTAGAATAAAAAACAAAAAAATTCAGCATAGAAAACATATCTTTATTGAACGGTAAAGCATCAGTGAAGCTTAAATTAAAAAGGATATCTCTGTTCTGAAAAACATTTTCATAACATCTTTTTTATTCGCATTGTAAAATTTATCTGGATTTTAAAAATGTTAAAACTTACTTTTAATTCTTTAAAGAGCATATTCAGTATATTTTAAAGCAAAGCTTAGTAATTTTAATTAAATCGTTTTTCTTATGCAGTAATACAAAAAGTTTAATAAATTAAAAATCTTTTCTTGGAATAAAGTATTTATATATATTTTTTCAAACTTATATATCTAAACAAATATCCAAAAATTAAAAAGACCATTGTTTTTGTCGCATTGTCAGTATAAAAACTTTTATTAGTTATTTTTAAATACAAGTTTAAAATTTTTCAGTGCAGATATGTTTTTTGTATTGCAAACAGATATAAAATAACTATTGTTTAATATAGAATAAAGGGAAGTTTTCTTATGTCTATCTTTTAAATTGACAAAGAAGGTTTCTACATATTTTAACCTGTAAATTATGAATTAAAAATAATTTTCAAAACTTTTTTTTTATTATGTTCTAAAAGAGATAGGAAAATTAATATTTTAAATAGTAAAAAAAAATCAAAATACTGATATGTTAAACATTTTTTATATTGCAGATGCATGTCGTATATATTGTAAATTAAGTAAAAATTGTTTTATATCATTTAATAAAGAGGAGTTCTTTTATATATATACCTAGTAAATTTTCAGATAATTTTTTTTGTATATTTTAGTCAATAAACTATAAATTAAAAAGTATTTCTTTAAAACTTTTTACGTTAAGTTATAAAAGAACATTTTTTAGCGATATAAGAATAATATTTACAATGACAATAAGGAAAGAAATGTTTCATTAAGTAGATTATTTTTACAGCAGCTATGTAAAATTAAAAAAAAGCAATTTATTAAACAGATATATTAAAATTAATCGTTAATTTTTCTTGTCATGTAGTGAATATGCGCAGTTGAAAATAATTCATGATTTTAAAATAAGAAATTTGTATAGCACTTTTTAGCAATTTGTTACTAGCATTTATAATAAGAAACATGTACCTATTTTTTTTTTTTATGAATATTACGAAAATATTTTTTCGTTCGGATGCACTAGAGATGAGTTCGGGCCCGGGCCCGCGTAAACCCGACGATTTTAAATCCGAGCCCTAAACATTTTTTTGTCATCAGAACCCGAATCGCCCGAGCCCGATAGCAAAAATATACAAAAAAAAAATTACATGATATTTAAAAATTGTTTCAAAAGTGATACCTCGGTTTTAAAATTTTCTTACATAGATATATTTTTTAAATAAAAATTTAAATTCAGTCTTATCAAAATCCATACTAAATAAAAATATACTTCATACTTAAAAGTATTCTCATATTTTTTCCTTTATTAACAAATTTGATGGACACGTTTGTGTTTAAGAAATAAATGCTTGAAATTTGCAGAAATTGCTATTTGTAACCTGGCGAATCAAACAACTTTCTTAAATTTTTTCTAAAATATTTGTTTTCTTTCATTATAATCGATTCTTTTCTCGTAACAATCTTCTGTGATTGGCAGCTACCTGTAAAACAACGTAAATTTAAAAAATCGGCATTGTTATTTTAACACTAGAATTACAGTTTTTCTTGTACACCTAGAACTACCCGTTACTTATATAGATAAAGAGGAAACACTGATCGATTGCTTTCTATCGAAATAACATGGGAATCATATTTACTTACGGAGGAAAGTGACTTTGAAAAGGAACAGCGTCCCCAGCATGATCAGAATTCATGATGACAAATGCATATAATGATCATTAAAGTTATTTTTCATATGAAAAAAGACTATAATTCATGCACAATCAAAGATTAAATAATTTGCAAGCCTCCATCTAATTCTCACCCCCCAGGGGGATACCTTCTTTAGGTATTCACGGGCTTCACAAACCCGGGGCACCTGAGTGATCTTTCTCCTTTCCTTTTCCTCTTACTCCTCTTGTCTTCCTTTCATCTTTGTTTCACTCTCATTGTGGTTTCCTCTTCGGAGGTGAGAGCATTTCTGTATGGGCCGATATCATCCTGTATATCGACTCATGGAGAATTGTAAATCACCCACGTGTTGGCCGTTCGTGGCGACCCGTGTCCCTGGAAAGGGGGATCCTGGCAGTTGAGGGAAACCAACACACTGCTTTGGCCTCTGCTTCAGGTAGACGGGAGGTGCATATTGGTCCCGTGTGCATCAATCGGCTGGTCAGCTGACTTTTGTCACTGGCTTTAGGGATCAAGTGATCGAGCAACTACTAGTCATCTCGTTAAGGGTGGAGACTGACATAGGGTTGTCTTGTGACCGTATGGGCCCTGGTTAGCACTGGTGCACGAATGTGCATCCCCTTGTAGTGCTCGGGAGTGGGTGGTGCGGCCGGGGTCTGAATTTTATTTTATCTACTATGGATGGAAATACTTCACTTCCTCCTTCTCTCTCTTGTAGAGAGCAACAAATGTCACAGAATTCTGCTTTCACTCGATATTTCATAATTAAACGCACTGATAGCCACTCTGATAGTTCCTTTGGAAAAACATCGCCATTTCTCATTGCAAAAACGTTCCAGTCTGTCTTAGGGGATGGCCACACTCTCAAAAAATTACAATCAGGAGATTTATTAGTAGAAGTATCTACAGCTAAACAATCGCAGTTTCTCACTAATTGCTCTACAATAGGCACATTTTCCGTTTCTGTACAAATACATAAATCTCTAAATACAAGCCGAGGTGTCATCTCTGAACCAGACCTATTATTCTCTACAAAAGATGAACTCTTAGAAAATTTAAAAGATCAAAATGTCCTTGATGCACGTCGTATCACTATCCGTCGGAATGGACAAATCCTTCCTACAAAGCATGTCATTCTCACTTTCAATAGTCCTACTTTACCAACTAGAATCAAAGCCGCTTACCTGAATTGTCCTGTCAGACCTTACATTCCTAACCCTCTCCGTTGCTTTAAATGCCAACGTTACGGCCATACTAATGGTACATGTCGTGGATCTCTTACCTGCGCACGTTGTGCAGAAGTGGGCCATGACAATAAAGATTTTGAAAAAACCGAACGTTGTGCAAACTGTAAGGGAGATCATACTGCATATTCCCGTACTTGTCCTAATTGGAACAGAGAAAAAGAAATTATCACAGTTAAAATTACTCAAAATTTGTCTTATCCTGAAGCTCGCAAACTTGTAGAAACCAGAACCCCATCTGTCGGAATTTCTTACTCCAGCTTACTTAAAAACCAATCAAAATCTGTAAGACATGTAAGCACCCAAACTGATTCCTCATATCCACCTAATAGATCTACTAAATCACAATCAACTAGCACACCAATTAAAGAAACACGTGATGTCTGTCTCCCTACTAAACTGTTTGGAACCCCTAAATTAGAACGCTGGCTACCTTCCACAGAACCGGTTAAAATAATTGACTTACAAAAAAGAGAACAGAAATTAAATTCTCCATCCAAAAAATCATCTGATCCCCAAACTAATATCAAAGCTGGAACCTGTACAAAAATATCGCCTAAGTCCAACACGGTCCAACCCAACTCTAGTCAAATAGTGAAAACTGGTGTTCAGAAAGAAGGAACCAAGGCTGGGATCCAAACTGCTACAAAATCAAAAACATTACAAAAATCACATATGATTAAAAAACAAACAGAAACCATAAAAACCCCAACTCCAGCAACCCCACGGCGGAAGACTGTCGTCAAAAGATTGCAAAATTCATCGCTCAGCCCATGCAAAAGAAATTTTAAAGATCCCAGACAACTGCAGCATTATGTCCAAGAAGCTATGGAATCCGAGTCTTACGGCAGTGGCTCGGATTCAGACGAAAACACAATTTTTGAAGAGTATGTGCCTGGTTAAATTAATTTTTTTATTGGTCTTTGTTTTAGTTGTATTTTAGGTTTTCTGTAGTACTTTTCCAATTTGGTCATCGTGTCATTATCTTACTGTTTTAGAGTTTTAACTAGTTTTAGCATTTTATCTTTTTACAATTTTAAATATATTTGTCAGGTTTTAATTGGTTTTTAATTTCATGTATCACCGCCTTGCCTTTATCAACTTAACTCATATCTACAACATATTTTTATTTCAGCTTTCACTTTTTACATTTTATTTTAAAATTTAACCTTGTCTTATTCCTACCATGTTCTTGGCGCAGCATGTCCCACAGGGGACCTTGCGCCAGAAAACCCCATTCAACCAACCAACCATCTAATTCTCATCCACTAAAAGTCGAAGAAAACATTATTTTGGCGTTATGCAACTAAATAATAAATAAATAAACAATCATATTAAAAAATAACTTCTGCTAACGAAAAGCCAACTAAAAGCAAATTCATTGTTGCGTTTGTTTTGATTGAAGCCATATAAATAAATTATCACCGGAAATTCCGTCGACATGAATCTGTAATTATCAGAAATTTTCATTTGAAACAGCAATGAAATGCAAAATAATAATCAAACATTCAGTTTTCCCGTCATTTTGATAAAAAATAATTAAAATGAGTTGAAAAGGAATAAGTAGGCAATTTTAAATGGAAAAAGTTCTTTCAATATTTTCTACACATCAATAAATAAATTTTTTCGGCTTCAGAAAAAATGAGCCCAGGCCCGCCCGAGCACGAAGTTTGGAATAAAAATAGAGACCGAGCCCGTGCTTGGGCTGAGCCTATGACGTCAGTTTCACTATCGTATAGCAACATCACGCTGTTAAGTTGTATTTGTAGTTTCAATCCCAAATTCGTACAAAATCCATGAATATTGAGAAAGGCACCACACAGAAAACTATTTTCTGGAGACAAGTTTTTTATTTATTTCACAGTTCCGAGAATGAATGTCGTGCCAGAGAGGGACCATAGCAAAAGTAAGTCCGATTGCTTTGAGTTACAGAGAAGGAGTGGTCACAAATACATTTTTCATATCGTTAAGTGTTGGCGCGATACATGTACATAAAAATAGCCAAGAACGACTGATACGCACAAAATGCGATGAGAGAAGAGCAGAGTTTCCGTTGTATAGACTTTCAAGGACAGAAACCAAAGTACATGATTTGAAATAATTAACGCCAAACGATAAAAGATAGCATATGGCCCGGGAAACCACAAGGATTGAATTCCTTACATAGGTTTAACAAGAGTCCCACGGAATGAGGAGGGAAATGAATTCTAATGAAATAAAATAAAAGACAAACTTAATACATCTGCTTCTTAAGCGAGTAGCGTTTAACTAGGAATAAATTCTGCCTAGTAACAAGGCCTTATCAAAGATTGTGGCAAAGGAGGAAAATACATACAGTTACATGAAAGAAACGGATATACGTTGTGGCTTTAACGAAAGAATTAGAGATAACTGAAATCATTTTTTAAAGGAAAAATGGCCGTTAGCAACTGAATAGAATTAAAGGGATTAAAAATCAAGCTTATTAAATAAAGTTACAAATTTAGAGAATATTGAAATTTTAAGTTAGAGGGAAGACCATTATTAAATAATATGTAAAGGGAAACGCCTTTACAGAGCCCGTCTTGTCTCTAGTATACACATAATTCCATATTAAGGACTGTTTGATAAAAATACACTAAAACTTCTTTCTCTGTGGAAAGTTATGAAAAAAGAGACAAAGAACACAGCTTCATACTGTCAAATAACTTAAATAATCGCATTACCATGTAAAACTGCTATCGGGTTAAACTGTTTCGTCGGACATTATACATTTTATTTTCCGTAGTACTTTCTAGACGTTGTACCAAATTTAGGCCCATAATTTTCAGACAGTACTTTATTCAGTATCATTTTCTGGATGTTATATGCTTTCCAGCATTTAGAATAAATATTTGAACTTAACCCTTCACTGCACTGTGTTCCACACCTAGTACATCCTAAAAACACTATAATTCACATTATGTGGCAAGAAATTGGCCAATAGGATCGCTGTAAATAATCAAGAACAGTCCAAAGAATCCACCTATTTTTTCCATGTCAGATGATCGCATTTGGCAATAAAAAGTATAATTTATTCTTCAGAAACAAAAATTGGATCAACCTAATAAGGCAAAATGTTTTTATTATTATTTTTTTTTTACTGAATACTTAAAATGTTAAAATAAAGAAAGTTGCAGAGTATTAAGCAGATAAAATTACTTAATTTAAGCCCATTTAATTTCAAAATATATAAATACAATATTTAATGTTTCTAATTGTATACATGGTGTAAACGCCATAAAATATCAAATTTTGGCTCAAAATTTGTATATTAATTAACTCTGTTATTTTCCCCCTTATTAGACCAATATACAGTCGAACCTCTATATAACGAAACTCCATACATCGAATTTCTCCAAATAACGAATTTTTAGTACGAACGGTCCCCTTTTCGCATGATTACATTAAAAACAGACTCTATATAGCGAAATATCTATCTCCATATAACGAATTTTTTCATAAATTGATCGTAATTTATTCAGTTTTAAAAAAGCTTCGAAATCATATGGAATCAAATTTCCATCACTTATTTTTGATTTATCGTTCAGTGGAGAGGTTTTTTTTTTTTATAAATATTACTTCTCTCCTTATTCTTTAAATCTAACAAGTTCATCCCACCTCCCACACACCTTTCAACATCCTTCTCAAAACACAGTCAATTGAATTGTTACACATATAAGAGAGGAATCAATGAGAGCACATAAGAGAGACCTTCAAATGGAGGAAAATATCAACTACAATTTTTCATTCCTTGCTAAAATTTGAGAATTTTTTTTGAGAGCGTAACAATTGTAATTTTAAAATCAAAACAACAAAAAATTACAGATTTCTTCCTCTGAAATTTATGCAAGTCTTCCTCATTTGATTTTCATTAAGCTTTCAAATAAATGTCTTTTCTATTTTTTGAAACTGCTTAAATAAGTAAGAAATAAAATGTTAGGTTAATATATACTTTTAAACATTTCAAATTCTTAATTAAAAAGATCAAAAATAATATTTGTTCAAAATTTACACATTAAATACTATTTTTAACATCATACTCTATACATCGAATTTCTCTATATAACGAATTTTTTTACTGGAATGATGGATTTCGTTATATAGAGGCTCGACTGTATATAGATTTGAAACATTTTTTTCTTAAAAATAGAAAAAATCGTGGAGTGAGGGGTTAAGATACGCTGAGAAATGCTGAGTTCGTTGAATTTTTTAACGTTAGCCAAGTTGCTGAACTTCTCTACGAAACCGATGTTTTTCTAGCAGAAGCGGCCGAGAACAATTCTGATGTAATGACTGCCGGTCAAATCTGACCAGTAGTCGTAATCACCGCCGTTGCAATTGTTACAGACAGCGCCGTGCGAAAGGGAGGCGAAGGGGGCTGTCAACCCGGCGCGGTAGTTTAAGGGGCGCCAAATTTATACTACTAACGTCATTTTTAGCCTGTAACAAGAAAAAGTTTTTTTTTGAGTGGGGGGGGGGGAAGGCGCCATATTGGGACTTTGACCCGGTCGCAGTTTTTTCTTTGCACGCCCTTGTTTACGGATGTAGGGGATAAAAAATAATTGCTAAATAGTTTTAAAAACTAAAACACACGCTTTTACATCAGGTCGGAGTTTAAAATGTTTTTTTCGGTTGCATAGTTACGGTATTTCAGTGATTGTCATGTGTCTTCGGGTATCAGGGGACTGTTAATTTTTCAAATTGCTTTTGATCCATTTATCCGACGCTTTTGGTATTTTTAAGCGATGACTCTTCAAATAGGTGAATTGTCATCGGTTTTTTAATAAGTGTGCAAAGTTTCAATTTCATCTGGTGTCTTAAAATGGCTGAAAAAATAACATTCAAAGATTCCGTTACATACATACATGCATACAGGTGAAGCTAATAAAAGCTTTCATTAAAATACAACGTTTAAACACACAATAATTAAAAAGTCTGAACATACGGTTAATGATTTGTCTACCGTACCGTACATCTCAACTTTCTGGTTAAATTTGTTATGTCACGATATTTCATTTCCGGTTAGATTGTATTGGTTGCTGAAGCTTGGTGGTATTTTTCGTTCTGCGTTTACTACCATTTGGGTTTCCAACTTGCTAGCAGTTGAGGGTTATTTTATTTTATACATTTTACCATTTTTAACATTAAGGAAGCGAGTCCCCAGTACTCGCGAAACGTATTCGTATGCTCAGAATTTTTAATTATTGTATGTTTAGACGTTGTATTTTAATGACTGAGTTAGTTTCCCACACAAGATTTTTATTGATTAATAAAAGTATGTTAAAAAAACGCACAAAGCACTTGTTCAATATCGTTGCCACTTGTCACGCGAGCCCAGACTTTCGGATGAACACGCGATTCAAATCTTTTGGATTCGTCACAATCCAACAGAGGATCTTGTCTTCGAATTTCACTTTAGTATCGTGTTTGGTAATAGGCTTTACCGTGGAGACATGAGATGTGTAGAGGCCAAACGTATCTGTGCGTAACGCATATGTCATTTTGCGATTGGCAACACTTTGAAATTTTAAATGAAATTTCGGTATTGCAATTTTTGCTATTGCAAATTTTTAAAGTTCTAAACGACACACATTTTTAATTTTTATACCATCGTACAGGGGGAATAAATGTACTTTTAAATGCAATTTATTTGAAAACTGTATCATAATTTATTTTTCAAATATTAATTCTTTTGTAGTTTTTAATACCGCTTTTATAATTATGGCAACAGGAGTGCTCCATTTTTAATAACCCCTTGGGGACGATCAACACATATACGTGCCGCAGAAAAGCTTAAGAATCCGTGTTTATCCCCACCAGTAAAATTTTACTGTAAAACTTGCTTTATTTAATCGGAGCATTTTCTCGATTTAAGAAGGTACAAATTTCTGTTTCTAAAATGCGGTAACAAAGCATTAAAAATTTCGCAAAACGCTCCCGTCGCGAAGGGACTAAAAAGAAAGGAATAAGGGGTGAAAATGATTACTGTATGTTGCCATTTTATTTTTTTATGTTGCCATTTTCTCATTAAAAGGGGAAAATTTTAAATATTGTCTGTTATAAAACCTGATGAATTTTGATTTTATTTACAAAATTTGATTTACACGTAAAATAATCTGAAGAGTTTAATATCTGTTTCAGATAATAGCCCCATTGAGACTTCAAGTTTTGAATCAAAATGATCAAATTAAAATACCTTTTTTTTTGAAAAGATGAATACAGATAAGAAATGTTCATTTGAAAATTTTGATGTGACGAAAATGATGCTGGGTTAAGATTTCACGGGGAAAAATTCTATGATTGAGTCAAAGTTGAATAAATTTTGCTTTTTTTTTTTTTTTCATTTCAGAATGCTAACGTAAGAACCTTAATAATTTTTTACTTCTTACACATAAGATTAAAGTTTAACTTTAATAATTTCTACAGCTTAGTTTAATAAAAATAGTATTTTGTTAACTTTGGGTTAAATATCGTTTCTTTAAGAGTTAGACTTACCAATATAAAGGACATTTTTTATTGTAACTAATTTTGTAGGTTTATTATAAATCAATGAAACAGTTCCTTCATAAACATTTTCTTTCGTCAAAATTTGACGGGTTCTACCTCGTTATCGTTAAAATTGAAGTGAGTGAGTTTGAAATAGGACTCGTCATGCAAGGTAAATCCTCGATCTTTTTTTTTTTTTTTTTTTTTTTTTTTTTTTTTGAACAAGCAATTACATTTTTTGTTTTTGCGGTGGCCTTTTATTCCGATATTTCATGTTACGTGTCTTGGTAAAAGTTCTGTATAGGTAACGGGAGAAAATGTGAATTTGAAAACAAAAAGATGGATTAATACTTGGTCGTTTCTTTCAAACAACCGTGTCAACAACCTGGTTTGTCTTTTAGCCGCGAGAACCTTTTAGTGACGTTATAGGACATTGTATATAGTTCGCGTGGGGATATTTTGAGGAGAAAAAGGGTTCAGGATAAACTTGTTCACACGATAAATACTACCTCAGCAAAACTTGTACACGTACATACACAGTCACTCCTCTTCCGAATGGATTCTCGAAAAACACAGATTATTTAAGGAACTTATAAAGGACGTTCTTTTGTACACTGTTAAAAATATTGTCCTAGTTTGAACCAAAATTTGGTGTTCAAAAGCTGCCACTGTAAGATGGTGAAATCTTGAACCAATATTTGGTGCTCCTGTTGTAGCAAAGTTCCAATAGTTGGAACGAGGTTGAAATAGGAAGCTCCAAATGTTGGCACTAGGTTTCACCATCGTATGGTGGCAGCTACTGAGCACGAAAATTTGGTTCTAACTAGAGCAAAATTTTTAAAAGTGTATACCATAATGTGACACTTCACGCGCATAATTCGCCTGATTCATATTCCTTTCTGTTTTACATAACTGCAAAGATTGTGTGATTTTTAGGAAACAGTGTTTAACCCAATTTTAATATGAACGGCCAGGAAAGTAATAAAAAAAATACCATATTAATTTTTTTTTTTATATAATTTGTATCTATTACTATCATAAAGTTAAATATTATTTCAATACATATTTCTCTCTCTTGGAGAAACACGCCCGTCTTTTGCTCGTCCAGATTGGTCCAAGTTTAATGTCCAAAAAGGGAATACTTCTGTTGCCAGGATGACAAAAAGAGTAATTAAAACTTTGAAAGAAAATAATAATTTAACAAAAATTGTGACAGATATTTCAAATAAATAACATTAAAAAGTGAAGTTTTTTTTCTCTACGCAACGGTGTAAAAACTTAAAATGTGCGATGTTTTGAAGTTGAAAAATTTGCAGTTCCGAAAATTGTAAAACTGAAATTTCATTTAAAATTTGTTTGTGATGGGTACAGGAATATTAATGTTTAATCCATGGTTTACGTAATATGAGGCGTTCAGAAGTCTTGATTAACTCCAATTCACATTTTAAACAGTTAAAGTTTTCTATCATTCTACTGTTTTTTTTTTTTTTTTTTTATCGTTGATTTATGAATGTTTATGTTTAATGCCCGGCTTACGTAATATATGACTTCTTATAATAATAATAAAATGATGTTTATTATTATTATTATTAATTTAAATATAGAATTTATTTACAAGTCTTTAAAATTTGAGTTTTTGAAAAGATCATTTTCCAAATAGTAGTTGTAGTTTGTTAAATTACAACTTTTATTTATTTAGTTAGCTAGTTGAAAAAGAAATAACAATAAGTAAACGATATTTTATAATAGTATTTTTACAACATGAAAAGTTACAACAACATCTGTTTTCCTTAGCATTAAAAAATAGTTTGCCTTGTTATTTTTTTCCATACCAAAAAATTCAAGAAATTGGCTAATGTTTGCAATTTAGATTTCTGTAATCTCATTTCATAGTACAGAAAAAAACAAAAAAAGAGCAAAAAAAAAAAAAAAAAAAAAAAAAAAAAAAAAATAACAAGTTAATATTTGAATTTTTGGGAGTATATCGGAAAAATTTGTGCTATAAGAATGGGACAAAAAATGTAATTTTTGAAATGCCCGGAGATAGCAGTATCCTAAAAAATAGAGCATACTGTATTTAAACGCTCAAACTTTTCCATTACTATAAAGAAACAATAAAAAATATATTGACATTTATTTTCAAAATGTAAAAAATGCCAATATAATTTTTCTATTTCTATTTATTTATTTTTGTTTTGTTTTGTTTTGTTTAATATTAATGGTAACAAATTTAGACAAATATAGGAATTTTACTAACATTGGATTATTGCATCTTGTCTGAGTAAAAAGCGAAAACAGTCATTCAATTTTGAATTATGTTTTTTCTATTAGTACTTAAAGAAATTGCTTTGGGGATTTCTATATAAATTTCAACATTTTTTTTTATTTTTAATAAACAGCATATTTTAATCATCAATGAAGTTTCCTTTTGGATACCAAACGCCTGTCCAACAATAATCATTCAATGAAATAGACTAAAAACTATGAACATGTAAATTTTCCTAACTTTATATATCTCTTTTTAAAAATTGAGAGAAAACTGCTGTGCGAGTGTTCTTTAACGCATAACTGAAAAATAACTTTGCAGATCGAACTACAGATTTAAATTAGACTATTTAAAGCTTTTAATTTTTTTAAAAATAGATTACAATAAAAATTAATTTCCATTTTATCCCTTATTTATACATTATAAATTATACTATTTGCAAAAAAAACTATTCCGGAATAAAAGCAGAATTCAATATATTAAAAAAAAATAGTGAAAGAATTTTTTTATAATTTCAAAGACTTAAAGAATCTACGTAAAATACATTTATTAATACAGATTTTGTATAAGTTTAATTACATACACAGCAAATTCTAGAATACAAAAATAACCACATTTTAGAACATTTTTTTGTCACCAAATTAACAACTCATAATAAATGTTGATAATTAGAAAACTTCATAAACAGAACACTTTTCAGTTGTGATTGTATTCTTAATATATTGCAAAAGTGTTGCTATCTAGAAATGTGCTCTAAAAATTGTGTTGTTAATTGTTTTGAAATAGTGTTGTAAATAGTGTTGATAAAAAATCTCTTACAATAGTATTGTGCTGTATAACTCTTTTTTATCAAATTAACAACACATTGTAAACTAGTCGTTGGAGGCCACCGTAATACTTACCCATCATGGATTTGCATAGTATAATATATGAAAACATAATATATGTAAACAATTTATAAAATGCATTATAATTCCAAAACAAAATATAAACGTATTTTTAACACATCATCATGCTCTATTAATGAATTTCTGATGAACCAATTTCGATAAATTGTATGAAACGCCAAACTATTCAAAGAGCACTGAATTGCATAAAAGAAACATCCTTATAACTCCAAAAATAACAATAACATTCCCTAACAGTTTCTTGCATCGAATTAAGCATCTCATTTCCAATTAAAAGATATCTTTGAATTGAAATTTGAGTGAAATACAGGGTCATGAAAAATCAAAGAATGTGGAAAATAGGATTAGAAATATCTCAACAACTAATAATCCGCTTGACTTCGTTTTTTATGCAAAATTTGTGTTATTTTATTGCCTTTTACGTCCACTGCTTAAAATAAAATAATTCGAAAATTTTTATATATACCTTTCATCAGAACGAATTTTTCGCGAGTCCGAAAAAAAATAGTTCCGGATAATCGAGGTTACTGATATTAAATAGGCTTCGTCCCATTCTTACATATTAAGCACATACAAAATTTCAAATCTCTATCTACATTTGTTCGGGAGATAGAGCGGTTACAGACAGACAAACAGACACACAGACGGACGGACGGCAATTTTTTTTTCTAAAAATATGTTTTTCGAAATCTCCAGTGTCTGAAACGTGTAAATCTGTCAAATTTTCTTTTTTTTTTTTTTTTTTTTTAGATTTTCAAAACGATTGCAAAACTTACCCTATACTACGTATGATGGGTAAGTAAAACCACACAATTTAGAACACTAGAAAATAACACATGTAAAACACTATCAAAACACTTTCTACATGGTGACTTTAAAATTAAACAATTTTTAAAATGAATATTTTGAAAACGCATTTTCTCCTCTTCTAATTATAACAACACTTTTTTGCACATTTTTTTTTAATTTGGCACAATCCTTTCACAACACAATCGAAAAAGATTTTAGTTAGAAGTGTTAATTATTATGTTCAGTTAGTATTGCAAAAGAGTTTCACGAACTTACACTGCGACTTAATAATGCGACGACACAATATTTTTTTTTTCAAGTTTCTCCCTTTAAATTTCAATTTAATATACCCCACTTCCTCTACACTATATTTCAATATTAGTTATTTTTTTAAAGAGGACATGTTTATTATTATAACAAAAAATCTGTAATATATATTTATGACAAAAAAATTATCTTGCTATTCTAGTAAATAGGAAAACTCTATAAATATAAAATTATTTAAGTAAATTAACTTTTATGCACAAAGAACAGTTTAAAAATACATACAACATTCAAATGTATTTTCGTGTCTGGAAATTCTTAGATATCAGGTACATATTTATTGCTTTTTAAAAAAACAATTTCTGAAAAATATTTAAACTCAAAAGCTTAAAATTTTTAAAAGTTTATTCCCAGCAAGTTGAAATGCTACTTATGTAATTTATTTCAGCAAGAAAGATAGTTTTATGGCAACATTGGGATACATTTCAATTGACGAAATGCTCCTTTTCTGAATTGAATTTGTTAGAGCAGAGTAAAAACAATGTAATTCAAGATCTAACTTAAAATTGCATTTCTAAACTATGTTTTTGAAAAAAGAAATCTGTATTTGAAGTTAGTTTTTATTAGAACTTCCTGAACTGAGATAAAATATAAATTGTAAATTTTCTTCAATAAAAGATTCAACGTATGTATTCTTAATGCTGCAAAATGGTTCAAAGTAAAAAATGAATGATAACGTATTTTATGTATTTTTAAACTATTGTAAAGTTTGAGAATAAATATTGTAAGATAATTTAAAATTTGATATAATGTAACTTTAAAAACTAAACTTTATGGAAATAACCAAATTGATAACTTTCTTCTATCTTTACAAAAATATCGTATACTGGATTCGTGTAAAAATTTTACTTTGGTTTTCGACGGATTTATACGTTGAAGAAGGATCGGAAAACACTTTGGTGGTTTTTATAAAACGTCTGTCTGTGAGTCTGTCAGTCACTAAATTTATTATTCCGCACTTCCCCTACAGAACTACACTTCAATATTTTTTCTTTTTTTAAACGGGGCATGTTTTTTATTATAACAATAAATGTGAAATAAATATTTACGATAAAAAATTTATCTTGCTATTCTAATAAACAAAAAAGGAAAAAAACTCGGTAAATATAAAATTATTTAAAGAAATTAACTTTAATGCATAAAAAACTGTTTGAAAATACATATAACATTCCTTGTACTTCAAATGTATTTTCGTATCGGAAAATTCCCGGATATCAAGTACATATTTACTATTTAAAAAAATTTCTGAAAAATATTTAAACTCATAAACTTAAGATTTGTAAAAGTTTAATCCCACGTGGTTGAAATACTACTTATATGAAATTAATTTCAGCAAGAAAGATAGTTTTATTGCAATATTGGGATATATTTCAATCGTAGAAGTGCTTTTTTTCTGAATTGAATTTGGTAACAACAATGTAATTCACGATCGAACTTAAAATTGTATTTCTAAACAAGGTTTTGGAAAAAATGAGCATTTGAAGTTAGAGTTTTTATTTGAACTTCCTGAATTGAGTTAAAATATACTCTACAAATCTCCTTCAATAAAACATGCATCGTATGTATGTTTAATGCCGTAAAAAATTTGAAAGTAAAAAATGTATGATAACATATTTTTCATAAGTTGAAACTAATGTACAATGTAAGAATAATTATTCTAAAAGAATTTTAAAATTGATAAAATATAACTTGAAAAATCTAAAATTTCTGGAAATCACCAATTTTTTTAACTTTCTTCTATCTTTACAAGTAGATTCGTGAAAAAATTCGACTTCCGATTTTCGATAGATTTATACGTTTTAGAAGATTCTGAACATGGTTTTGTGGCTTTCGCAAAATGTCTGTCTGTGAGTCTGTCTGTCACTAAATTTATTATTCCCCACTTCCCCTACAGAACTACATTTCAATATTTATTCATTTTTTATGAAAACATATTTTTTATTATAACAATATATCTGTAATAAATATTTACAATAAAAAATGCTATTCTAATAAACAAAAGAGAAAAAAAGACGATAAATATAAAATTATTTAAAAAAAATCAACTTTTATTGATAAAGAACAATATAAAAATATCCATAACATTCGAAGCACTTCAAATGTATTTTCTTTTCTGGAAATTCCCGTGTATGAAGTATATATTTCTTTCTTTTTTAAACATTTTCTGAAAAATATTTAAACCCAAAAGCTAAAAATTTGTAAAATTTTATTCCCATGCGGTTTAAGTGCTACTTATGTAATTTATTTTAGCGAGAATGATAGTTTTATTGCAACATTGGGATACATTTCAATTGACGAAATGCTCCTTCTCCGAATTCAATTTGTTGGAACTGAGTAACAACAATGTAATTCAAAATCTAACTTAAAATTACATTTCTAAACTAGGTTTTTGAGAAAACAAATGCGCATTTGAAGTTAGAGTTTTTATTTGAACTTCCTGAATTGAGGTAAAGTATAAAATGCAAATCTCTTTCAATAAAACATGTAGCGTATGTATGCTTATTGCTGCAAAATGTTTGAAAGTAAAAAAATGAATTATAACATACTGTACATATGTGGAAACTATTGTAAAGTGTAAGGATATTTATTGCAAGATAACTTGAAAATTGATAAATATAACTTTAAAAAACTAAACTTATTAAATATCACCAATTTTTTTAATTTTCTTCTATTTCTACAAGAAGAAAGTATTGGATTAGTGAAAAAAATTCAATTTGCGGTTTTCAATGGATTTAGACGTTTTAGAAGGTCCTGAACGTGATTTGGTGGTTTTTATAAAAAGGCGGTCTGTGAGTCTGTCAGTCACTAAATTTATTTTTCATCACTTCTGCAGAACTGCATTTCAATATTTATTCTTTTTTTAAGAGGCATTCTTTTTATTACAACAATAAATCTGTAATAAATATTTAGGATAAAAAAATATTGCTTTTGTAATATACAAAAAGGAAAAAAAACTCGATAAATATAGAATTATTTAAAGAAACCCACTTAAAAATATAAAAAACCTCTTGAAAATACATGTAACACTCATTGTATTTCAAATGTATTTTATTATCTAGAAATTCCTGGATATGAAGTATATATTTATTGCTTTTTTTTACATTTTCTGAAAAATATTTAAATTCAAAAGCTTAAAATTTGTAAAAGTTTAATCCCTTGCGGTTGAAATGCTACTTGTGTCATTTATTTTAGTAAGAATGATAGTTTTATTGCAAGATTAGGATACATTTCAATCGAAAAAATGCTCCTTTTCTGAATTGTATTTGATATAGCAGAGTAACAACAATGTAATTCAAGATCTATCTTAAAATTTCATTTCTAAACTAGATTTTCGAAAAGACAAATATGCATTTGAAGTTAGTTCGTATTTCAACTTCCTAAATTGAAATAAAATATAAATTGTAAATTTTTTTCAATAAAAAATTCAACGTATGTATTCTTAATGCTACAAAATGGTTCAAAGTAAAAAATAAATGATAACGTATTATATGTAAGTTTAAACTATTGTAAAGTTTGAGAATAAATATTGTAAGATAATTTAAAATTTTATATAATATAACTTTAAAACCAAACTTTATCGAAATAACCAAATTGATAACTTTCTTCTATCTTTACAAAAAGATCGTATACTGGATTCGTGTAAAAATTTTACTTTGGTTTTCGATGGATTTATACGTTTAAGAAGGACCGAAACACGATTTGGTGGTTTTTATAAAACGTCTGTCTGTGTGTCTGTCAGTCACTAAATTTATTATTCCCCACTTCCCCTACAGAACTACACTTCATTATTTATTTTTTTTTTTAAACGGGGCATCTTTTTTATTATAACAATAAATATGAAATAAATATTTACGATAAAAAATTTATCTTGCTATTCTAATATACGAAAAAGGGAAAAAAAACTCGGTAAATCTAAAATTATTTAAAGAAATCAACTGTAATGCTTAAAGAACAGTTCAAAAATACACATAACATTCGATTAACTTCAAATGTACTTTCTTATCTAGAAATTATCGGGTATATTCAATATATACTTATTCTTTAAAAAAAAACTTAAATTTGTAAAAGATTATTATTCCCATGCTGTTGAAATGCTACTTATGTAATTTATTTTAGCAAGAAAGATAGTTTTATTGCAACATTGGGATATATTTCAATTGAAGAAATGCCCCTTCCTGAATTGCGTTCGGTAGAGCGGAGTAACAACGATGCAATTCAAGATCTGACTTCAAAAAGCCTTTCTGAACTAAGTTTTTGGAAAAACAGGTGCTCATTTGAAGTTAGTTTTTATTTGAACTTCCTGAATTGAGATAAAATATAGATTGTAAATTTCCTTCAATAAAAGTGCATCGTATGTATGCTTATTGCTGCAAAGTGTTTAAAAGTAAAAAAATGAATGATAATATATTTTACATGAGTTGAAACTATTGTAAAGTTTAAGAATATTTATTGTATGATAATTTAGAAATTGATAAAATATAACTTTAAAATGCTTTAAATTCTGTAAATCACCAATTTTTTAACTTTCT
This sequence comes from Maratus speculifer, assembly GCA_964019185.1. Lineage (NCBI taxonomy): Eukaryota > Metazoa > Arthropoda > Arachnida > Araneae > Salticidae > Maratus > Maratus speculifer. The sequence goes on along the minus strand of OZ025300.1, from coordinate 90,789,708 downwards.
TTTACCTTTATAAAAAAAGTAAACTGGTGAAAAAATTTGAAATCCAGTTTTCGATGGATTTATACGTTTTAGAAGCTCCTGAATACGATTAGGTGATTTTTATAAAACGTCTGTCTTTCACTAAGTTTATTATTCCTCACTTCCCCTAGAGAACTACATTTCAATATTTATTCTTTTTTAAGAAGGCATATTTTTCATTATAAAAATAAATCTGTAATATATATTTACGATAAAAAAAAATCTTGCTATTCTAATAAACAAAAAAGAAAAAAAACTCGATAAATATAAAATTATTTAAAGAAATCAACTTTAATGCATAAAAACCGCTTGAAAGTACATGTAACATTCCTTGTACTTTAAATGTATTTTCGTATCTGAAAATTCCCGGATATGAAGTACATATTTATTGCTTTTTAATATTTTCCGAAAAATATTTAAACTCAAAAGCTTAAAATTGGTATAAGTTTAATCCCGTGAGGATGAAATGCCTTATGTAATTTATTTTTGCAAGAAAGACAGTTTTATTGCAACATTGGGATACATTTCAATCGTAGAAATGCTCCTTTTCTGAAATGAATTTAACAGAGCAGAGTAACAACAATGTAATTCAAGATCTAACTTTAAATTGCATTTCTAAACTAGGTTTTTGGAAAAACAAATGCACATTTGGAGTTAGTTTTTATTTGAACTTCCTAAATTGAGGTAAAATATAAATTGTAAATTTTCTTCAATAAAAGATGCAGCATATGTATACTTAATGCAGCAAAATTTTTCAAAATATAAAATGAATGATAACGTACTTTACGTAAGTTTAAACTATTGCAAAGTTTAAGAATAATTATTGTAAAATAATTCAAACTTTGATAAATTATTACTTTAAAAATTTAAACTTTGTGAAAATCATCAAATAGATAACTTTGTTTTATCTTTGTAAAAAATGTGTACTAAATTCGTGAAAAAATTCGACTTCGGTTTTCGGTGGATTTATATGTTTTAGAAGGTCCTAGGCAACATGATTTGGTGGTTTTTATGAAACATCTGTCTGTGAGTCTGCCAGTAGCTAAATTTATTTTTCACCACTTCCAATACAAAATTGCATTTTAATTTTTTTTTCTTTTTTTTTTTTTTAGGAGGACATATATTTTATTACAACAATAAATCTGTAATAAATACTTACGATAAAAAATTTGTCTCGCCATTTTAGTAAATAAAAAAGGAAAAAAATCTCGATAAATATAAAATTATTTAAATAAATCAACTTTAATGCTTAAAGAACAGTTTACAAATACATATAACATTCGATTCACTTCAGATGTATTTTTTTATCTAGAAATTCTCGGATATGCAATATATATTTATTCCCTTTTTAAAAAAAAGAAAAAAAGCATTTTCTAAAAAATATTTAAACTCATAAGCTTAAAATTTGTAAAAGTTTAATCCCATGCGGTTGAAATTTAATTTAGCAAGGAAGATAATTTTATTGCAACATTCGGATACATTTCAATCGAAGAAATGCTCCTTTTCTGAATTGAATTTGGTAGAACAGAGTAACAGTAATGTAATTCAAGATCTAACTTACTTAGTTTTCATTTGAACTTCCTGAATTGAGGTAAAATATAAACTGTAAATTTTCTTCAATAAAACATGCAGCGTATGTATCATTAACCTTTTAATTTTTTCAAGATAAAAAATGAATGATAACGTGTTTTACATAAGTTGAAACTATTGTATAGTATGAGGATAATTGTTGTAAGATAATTTAAAAAGTGATATAATTTAACTTTAAAAATCTCAACATAGTGGAAATCACCAATCTTTTAACTTTCTTCTATTTTTATAATAATAATATATTTCTGGATCCGTAAAAAAATCGACTTCTGGTTTTTGATAGATTTATGTATTTTAGAAGGTCCTTAACACTATTTGATGGTTTTTAGAAATCGTCTGTCTGTCACTCTGTCACACTGTGAGTCTGTATGTGACAAAAATTTTGTAGATTCTTTATCTCAAGACCTAATGTACGGAATTTTCCAAAACTTTAGATTCAGTTAGACCGTGACATAAACTGGAGCTGATTAGTTTTTGGTGCATATCGCTCAATAGATGGAGCTGCTGTGCTACCTCATTTCCAATTTTCATTATAACTCTATTTAATTAAAGAAATACTGCAAGGATTTTCATAAAATTTTAGATTCTGTTAGTACTTCATATAATTTAATGTTTGCTATTTTTAAGTATAAATCACTCAATAGTTGGCGCTACCAACTGCATTATTTATGATTATCCCAACTTCTATATCTAAAGAACTAATGCACGAATTTTCATCAAAATTCAGATTTAGTTAGTCCGTGATAAAGGTTAGGGTTTTTTAGTTTTTGATGTATATCCCATTACAGGTGGCATTGCAATGCTGAATTTTTTTACGATTTCGAAATTTTCGTATTTCAAAAACTACTGCATGGATTTTCATCATATTTCATATTCAGTTAGTACCTGCTAAAAATTTACCCTGGTTATTTTTTGGTGTACATCACCAACAGGTGGTACTGTTAAGCAGAATATTTTACAGATTTTGCAATAGCTCTGTCTCAAAAACTAGTGCACGGATTATCATCAAACGTTAGATTCAGTTACAAGTTGACATAAATGTTTGCTTACTAGAATTTGGTGTAAACAATCTAAGCGCTGTCACTGCTATGCTTCATTTTTCATGAAATATCAACATATGTAAGATAGAAGAAAATTTTGCGATTGCCACATCTGACTAGTTTCTGATGGTATGAATGCAAAGAAACAGCTATATCATTTATCAAGCTATACTTGAATATTATAGCTGAAAAAAATTTGATGTTTGATGAAAAAAATTTGTGCATTAGTGTTTGAGACAGAGTGATTCCAAGAATCGGGAAAATTCAGTATAACAGCGCCACCTGTCGAGTTTGACATCAAAACATAAACACAACTTTTTCATATCACGGGTTTACTGAATATGAAGTTTGATGAAAATCGGTCCATTAGTTATTGAGATATAGCTGTTGCTTAAATCGAAAAAAGTGGCATAGCAGTTGAGCGATTTACAGTAAAATATAAACACAACAATTCTTGTTAAGGACTAACTGATTCTGAAGTTTGATGAAAATCCGTGCATTAGTTTTTTAGACAGAGCAATTAAAGCTTTAAAAATTAAGCAGAAGAGCACTACCTGTTGAGAGGTTTACAAGTTATGTTAAGGACTTAGTCTGAAGTTTGATGGATATCAGTGCATTGGTTATTAAGATAGAGCTGTTGTGTAAATAGTAAAAATTGCAGCATAGCAGCGCTAGCTGTAGAGTGATTTCAACCAAAATGTAAGCAGCATCAATTCTTCTGAAGAACTGAGTCTGAAATTTGATAAAAATCCGTACATTAGTTCTTGAGATAGAGCTATTGCAAAATCTTTGAAATTTTAGCATAACAGTGCCACCTGTTGAGCGATTTACACCAAAATGTAAAAAGCGTCACTGCATCTCAAGGACTAACTAAATCTGAAGTTTGATTGAATTTTGCGAACAAGTTATTCAGGTATAGCTGTTGCGTAAATCGTAAAAAAACGCAACATAGCAGAGGCCACCTATAGTGCGATTTACACTAAAAGCTAATCAGTATTAATTTATATCAAGGACTATTTGAATATAATTTTTTATTAAATTCCTTGCTTCAGTTCTTAAAATAGAATGCTCACAAAATTTATTTCAAAGACAGAGTGACAAAGAGTCCCAGACAGACATTTTGAAAAAATAATTTTCCTTTTAATTCCTGACCCCTAAAACGTGTAAATCCGTCAAAAACCGCAATTTGAAAATTTTCATGAATCCAATACTTTTTCGAAACAGTCATTGAAAGTTCTTTTGATGTGTGATTTGAATGGGTCAAATACACATTAGGGTAGTTCGAATACACGCTACTTGTTCTTGTCCCAATGTGTGTCTAAACATGTTAGACCTTCAAAGTCTAACATGTTCAAAGTTAGTAGTCGTTCAAAATTTAGATATAGGATCATTCGGATGAGGCGATACCGTGGCTGTTATTAGGTGTTCATTGAATAAGTATAAACAGGGGGAACGGGGGGCTCATGCCCCTCCCCTTAATTGATATAAACGGGTTTTTCATGCAGAATTAACAGTTTTTGTCCAAAATTTAGATATAGGATCATTCTGATGAGGCGATTCCGTGACTGTTATTATGTGTTCATTGAATAAGTATAAAACAGGGGGAACGGGGGGCTCATGCCCCCCCCCCCCTTAATTGATATAAACGGGTTTTTCATGCAGAATTAACAGTTTTTGTCCAAAATTTAGATATAGGATCATTCTGATGAGGCGATTCCGTGACTGTTATTATGTGTTCCTTGAATAAGTATAAACAGGGGGAACGGGGGTTCTAATGCTCCTCCCCTTAACTTGCATAAATGGATTTTTCAATCAGAATTGTCAGATTTCGTTCAAATCTTTGAATAGTTTTGGAAGTTTAATGGTTAAGTATAAAAGAGGGGAATAACTCCTCTTAAATTATATAAATGCTAAATGGGTTTTTATTAAGAATTATCCAATTTGCTCTGAATTTTGGATATAGATTTTTTAATATGATAAAGCATGTACTTGATAGTTTAGGAAGTTCAATGATTAAGTATAAAAAAGGAGAAAGGGGAGAGCTGTTTCCCCTTCTTAATTTTTTTTTCGAACGAAATTAACGAAAATACAAGGCTGTAATGTACAATTAGTATGCGTAGCCTGTGAGCTCAATGCCATCAGTTTAACTGGGCAATATTCTTTTTATTATTAACGTCGTTATTATTGGTAGAATATATGTATTTTTTAATTTTTAGAGTACTTATAAGCAATTTGTCAATATCTCTTAAACTATATATTAATACTATGCTTTTAAAAACTGTATACTTTAAAAAACTATAAACTATACTTTAAAAATATTGTCAACGTCTTTTAAGCATCTTTGTCTAGTATCAGACTAGGGAATAATATATAAATGTTGGCAGCTATGTAGAAATAGGAAATTTAAAAATATTGAATTCAAATCTTTTTGCTTCAAATATTACAAAAGTCTACAGTGAAATAAAATAACAGGAATGCTCTCGTCAATTTATAGCAATTTAAAAGAAAAGCAATCCTCAAAGAATTATATTATCCGTATCTTTTTTTATTACACTGCAAGAATACGCTTTTCACGGTGCAATCATAATTCAAGAAAACTTCCAAAATATCTTATCCTATCATTATATATATTAATATCACATGTTCCTCCCTATTTGCAATCCACTAGAAATAAATGCACAGTGTTAATTCAAGCAGAAAGTATTTGACGTGAACTATAGCAAAAATTACAAAACAATTATATTCCTATCTAATAGTTTCTCAGAAGTTAATAATGCTTGCAATAAATTTATGCTGACAGCTTGAAATTCTTGTTCGTAACTTTAATTATTATCAACATTTTTAATGACTGTTAAGTTATTAAAATGCTTTTAATCTGTCATTGTGTCCAACGATATTCTTAAATGAATATTAATGAATAAACAGACATGCAATCCATTACTGTATAGTCTTTCTTTATTTTTTTTTATTTTTTTTTTTTCAGAAATTGTTTTCCACTCATATACTTTATAACAAATATCATTGCATAAATTTATGATAAAATGTCTTTTATTTTATTTCTATTTATTTTTTTATTTTTATTTATTTTATTTCTATTTATTTTTTTATTTCTATTTATTTATTTATTTTTATTTATTTATTTGTTTATTTTTTGCAAGCACTGAATAAAATACTGCCTACCATTGTTATTTACTCATCAAATATTATTCCCACCAGGCTTGCTAAACGTAAAGAAATTAATTATAATTTTTTATTGAATAAAATAAACTTCAATTGTCCTAAAAACTCGTTGGTCGACTACTACAAAGCTCGTCATAAGAAATCTTAAAGCAAATTAAACGACTTTATTGAATACATATTAACAAATGGAAAAATATTTTTTTTTTCAGTTTTCATAAATTTGCTTTATTTTTCCTGATTACAATTATGTTGCAATTTGTTGTAAACGAATTGAGAGGGCGTAATATTAAAATAAGATATATGAAACGCGTGCATTTCATTTAAGATCTAACAATTGAGGATATAAACAACTTCGTGAAGTGTGGTTATGTAGCCAGAAACTTTGGGAATGATCATTGTTAATAGGTTATTAATCATTCATACAGCACGACGCTACATCCTAATGCCCTTGTTATTAAACATAACTACCTTGGATGAAACTGAAGATACAGCAACTATGTATACAACATGTTGGTAATTGCACATAAAGCGTAGCAAATGAGGTGCATTCGTACTATAACAATTTTTTAAAGACATTCAGATTTTGCTGTTATAGTATACATAATTTCGAATACAGTATAGGGGTAGAAATCATTTGTGTATTCCTATAAATACTATCCGCTTTCTATTATACAGGAAGTATCTTGTAGTGAACCTCCAGCAACGTATATCAATTTCATAAAATGTGAAATAGCTTAATATAATTAAAACACGCCCCAAACAATGTTTCCCCGAATACTATTATGTAGTAGAATACTTTTTGTAGCCTTGTAAATTAATCGTAAATATTCTTTACATCACAGATTAAACAAAATGTATATTTTAGTATATACTTCATAAATTCCTGTCAATTCCATTATATTCGAAAGAATATAACATCATTTAAATGTACTAAAAATATTTTTTCCTATTGATCGTAACGTAATGGAATACTTTTGATTGTACCTGTAAGTAAGCCATACATCCCATTTTTATTAAATTTGAAATGACTCGACAAAAATATACAAAAATTATATATTTTAAATCTTAAACGATTTAGTTGGATAGTTTTTGCGTTGTTATATGCGGATAGACAGACGGACGGACTGACGGACGGGCAGACTGAACAACGACTATAGGTGCTACATATTTATATAATTACGAACGCATCTAAAAATATTCTTATCTTTGTGTAATAATATACAGTATCTCAGATTCACTATAGTAGAAGAAATTTTTTCTGTGTACCTGTGAATATTATCTGCTTTCTATTATACAGGATATAACTTGTAGTAACTTTCAGCAGTGTATATCAATTTCGTAAAATGTTAACTAGTTTAATACAATTAAAACGCGCACAGAACAATTTTTCCATCCTATACCATATTATGTAATGCAATACTTTTGTGTGGCCCTGTAAATGAGTAACAAATATTCTTTGCACCACAGATTGTACATAATGTATATTATAGTATATACTTCATAGATGCATATCAATGTTATTATGTTCGAAGTGTAACACCATTAAAATGCACTTGAAACTCTTTCCGCCATTGACCGTAATATAACGGAATTATTTTGATTGTCCCTGTATTTAAATTATACATCCGATTTTCATAAAATTTGACTCGACAAAATTATGTAATAATTATATATTTTAAATTTCAAACGATTCGGTTGGAAAATGTTTGCGTTTTTATATGCGGACAGTCGGACATACAGACGGACAGAACGACAACTATATGTGCTACGTATGTTACGAACACACCTAAAAAAGGTTCGTTGTACTGTTTTTTAGGAGGAGAATATAGAAATACATTAAAGTCCCTGTGTAAAAAATGGTAAGCAATAATATGCATCAAAAATTCTCCTTTCTTCTCAATGGCTGTTTCAGTTATTGATATTTTTTGTCATGTCGTGAATTACTCCCTTACTCTTTGCCTAACGAATTATATTGTATTCTAAAAGAGAAAAAATCATAAAAAAAGTATATGTTTTTCTAATTACTAATTTATTTAAATACAAGTATAATACATGACTACGTTATAATATAAAGTTCAATTATCATTTATTTAAACATTATAAAAACTTCAGATACCACTGGTAGTTTCTTTACTATAATGCATGTATATTTTCGTTTAACTCCAGCGATTACTTCCGTGATCGACAGTACTATCGTTCTGAGAAGCCAAGCCACGGTTCCACTTTTCCGGCGGTGATATACATATACAAAGGTCCAATTCTGCATCGGTGAAAGAACTGTTTAATGAAATGACAGATATGTTAAGAAACTTTCAAAAATGAAAATTGTATCAACGAATAGAGATGAAATGGGCTCAGCCCGATACCAAATGCCTGAGCCTGATCCGGACCCAACATGGGCTTCGGATCTATTTTTATTAACCTTTTGGAAAATGAATGCTGCTCTGCGTCGAGAATAGATATTTTTTAAACATATCTGAATCCTTGTGGATAAGCATTTTTGAAATACTTCTGTTGCCACAATGACAAAAAAAGTATTAAGAATTATAAAAGAAATTAATGATCCAAAAATAAATTGAGATAAGATTTCAAAAAAAAGTACAAGTATAGATAAAAGTACAGATTAAAAGTACAGATTAAAAGTACATTATTATTAAAAGTACAGATTTTTTTCCTATGCGACGGTGTAAAAATTGAAAATTTGCGATATTTAGAAATTTAAAAATTTGCAATGCCGAAAGTTGTAAAACTAAAATTTCGTTTAAAATTTAAATTATTGGCATTCGCAGAAGGACATATGTGTTAAGTACAGATATGTTTGTAATATTATTTATAATATTTATAAATATAGTAAATGTACTTTTATAATATAGATGAGGTAAATATAACCATATGTGAAATTGAATAAATTAGGAAATGAAGAGACTCTACTACATCTTTATTTAGCTTTTTTTTTAAATAATAAATCCTTTAAGAGGAAAATGACTATATTGGTAATCTTTTCGAGATGTTTAAGCTTTATTAAACTTTAACTGCCAAATAAGCGTGTACTGTTTACAAAAAGTGAGAAAAATATATATTATGTATCTCTCTTTCTCCCCCCCCCCCTATCTCTCTATACAGGGTGTATCCAAACTCTTGGGCAAAACTTTAAGGAGTGATAGTACACATCAAGACGAACAATGTAAAAATGGGAAACTAAGGGTCTCAAACGTCTTCCGAAGGAGATAGGTGCCATTAAAGTTTAGGGTCCAAAATTTCAAATGTTATTAAAAAACGGAAAAATTAGTCGATTCGTTTGCGGTTTTCACTAAAACTATTCTTTATAAGAGAATTGTCTTAAAAATAAATTATAAGGATAAATTTAAAAAAATACCGATAGAGGGCGCTTTATACTTTGGAGTAACGTACAACTATTTTTTAACGTTATTTTTTGCATCTCATTAATTTTTTTAGAAGCTTAGAGATAAACTTAAAATTTTAGCTCGAAATCTGAATCGTTGGGAATAGTTAAGTAGCGCAAACTGAACTGCGTTCAATGGGGGTCGAGCTCAAAATCTGAATCGTTGTGAGTAATTAGGTACCGCAAAAATAAACTGTGTTCGAGGGGTGGGGAGGGTAAAATTTCACCTCCTGAACAGAGTTAAGTTTGCGCTACTTAACCACTCCCAACGATTCAGATTTTCAGAAATTTAAGTTTATGTCTAAGCTTCTAAAAATATTTAATGAGATGCAAAAAATAAAGGTAAAAAATAGTTCTATGTTACTCCAAAGTCTAAAGGCATTTTTTAAAATGTATCTTTATAATTTATTTTCAAGACAATGTTGACATAAAGAATAGCTTTAGTGAAAACCGCAAATCAATTGACCAATTTTCCCGTTTTTTATAATCTTTTGAAATTTGAATCTCCCCACCTCCATTGAATACAGTTCAGTTTACTCTATTTAACCACTCCCAACGATTTAGATTTTGAATTCAAAATTTAAGTTTATGTCTAAGCTTCTAAAAAAATTAATGAGATGCAAAAAATAACGGTAAAAGTGGTTGTTCGTCCTCCAAAGTCTAAAGCGCCCTCTATCGGCATTTTTTTAAAATTTATCTTCATAATTTATTTCCAAGGCAATAATGACATAAAGAATAGTTTTAGTGAAAACCGCAAACAAATCGACCATTTTTTTTCGTTTTTTTATAATCATTTGAAATTTTGGACTCTAAAATTTAATGGCACCTGTATCCTTCGGAAGACGTTCGGGACCTTAGTTTACTATTTATTATTGTTTGTCTTGATGTGCACACACCTTAAAGTTTTGCCCACGAGTTTGGATACACCCTGTATATATATATATATATATAAATATATATATAAATATACATATAAATAAATATATATAAATATACATATACATAGAATTTATTTAAAAGTCTTAAATTTTACTCTTTCGAAAAATCGATTTCGAAATGGTTCTTGTAATTAAATAATTTATATATATATATATTTTTAAACCTTTGGACTCGGCAGGCTCGGATTCCTTCTTTCTAAAACCAGATTATTATTATTATTATTATTATTATTATTATTATTATTATTATTATTATTATTATTATTATTATTAATAGAAATAATTAAAAGGATTTTTTTATTCCTTAAAAATTATTTATTTTTTTATAAATCACTATATTGCTATATTGCTAAGAATGACCGGCAATGACGAAATGTTGAAAAGCTGCAAAAATCTAGTCATATTTACTGATTTATGTATGGTATTCAAAGAAAATAATTTGAAACTGGTGTGAATCAGTAAGAACAAAAAGATGTTCTTAAGACACCATCAAAAAAATTTTAATCAGCTAGGCTTTTCGAAAAACCCGAATATTTCTTCGTCAGGCGTAATGAAGACATGCTTCTACTAGAAGTAGAAGCAATAGAGTAGAAATAAACATGTCTTCTGTGCGCCTGACGAAGAAAGACTCAGATGACCCATTCGTGACGGGAGACTTTTATGAATTTTTTAATGTTTTGTCACCGGATATTAAAAATAGAAATATGTGCCTTCTTAAATCGAGAAAATGCTCCGATTAAATTAGTCAAATTTTACAGCAAAATTTTACTAGTGGGGATAAACAAGGATTCTTAAGCCTTTTTGCGGCTCATATGCCCCAAAAAAGGCTCCCGTGGGTTAAGAATTAAATTGCAAGGCCTAAAATGGACGAAATTAAGTATTGAAAACTGATTCAAGTACTATTACTATTGTACATCTTTTATTACAACAAATTCCGCAGCATATACTTTCGGTGAATGTATAACTAAAAATGTTTCGGATACTTCTTAATTGGTCTGTAATATTGATTTATGTGCTACCGATAGTCAAAGTGACAACTTTAGAGAAACATTAAAATTAACTTGCCCTAGACAGGAATCTTGAGTCTGAGTAAATGAAATATATAGATATGCTGTTATAAATTCTCACTATTATATGTAAAATGATATTATTTATTTTATATGTATAATATTTTCGGTTGGTTGGTTAATTGATCACGCTTTTTGGCGCAAAGAGACATGCTGAGCCAATATCATATTTTCGTATTTTAAGTATCATTTCTTTTATATACTGCCCCACTCTCCACTGTAGCAAGGTTTGATGAATTTACTTTCTACAGTACGATGGCTAATTCCATGAAAACTCGCCATGTTTGTCACATACAACGATTTTTGGCTATCAGTAATTTAGAATGGAAAAATTTGACTTATTTTATCGCAGATGTCTCATCAGTTGAATAAAACAGAACAAACTTTTCAAAAATAACGGTCGCTAACAAGCATAGCGATTTTTAGCTGTGTGACAGACATGACAATTTTTTATGGAAATGATCTGATGTTTTCTAAAATCTGTTTCTGGTTTCTGTTACGTAATTTTTTATAAATTATGTTTAGGCACTGTCGATATACAAAACAGATAATGTTTAGATATTAATCAAACATGCTTTTTTCTGATACATAAGGAAATTTTAAAGAATATAAAGTGTTCGGAAATGTTATGGTAATTTAACAAAAAAATACATTCAAGATTAATAGATTTTTTTTCATTTAAAAAGCTAATTATTATTAAAAAAATAAATTATTTAACAAGCAGTAACTCATAATTGCAGTAAAAAGACTATATATAAAATAGTGAAAACTGGCTCTGTTATTGTATATTGCTGTAAGATATGTGAATAACATGTCATTTACACAACTAACATCTATTATTATAACAAGGTCCGCTGAATGTATATTCTGTGAAGTGTTACAGTAAATGTTTCTGAGTTGGTCTGTTGTAAGATTGATTTATGTTCTATTGATAGTCAAAGAGACAACTTTAGGGAAATATTAAAATCAACTTGTACTCATTATAGAAGGGAATATTTACTCTCAATAAGTGAAATGTTTGAATATGCTATTAAATTTTTTCAATATTATATGTAAAATTACATAGGTTATTTTATTTGTATAAAATTTTTAGATTTTAACTATAATTTAATTTTTATAATCATTCATACGTAAAGTTACTTAAATTAAGCATATTTCTTAAGCTTATGATACTGTCTTTTACTCAAGGGAAAAAATAAATTTATAAGGAAAAACAAATTGTAGTTTTAAAATTAGGAGTTAATGCGGAAAAAATACGCCTTTAGATATGTTTAATTAAATGAAAAATACATTACGGAAATTAATAAGGGTTAATTAATTAAGGTTAATTAATTAATATTCTTTAAATATTACCATATGCATCAAGATATGATTCTGGAAATTGATTTCATGTAATAATTATGAAAGTGATGTTGTTTAATTGAAATTTGTAGAGCCAAAGTAGATTCAACAGACCCACAAATACTTTAGAACTACACGTAATGTGCGTAATTTTATCTTCGTATTAGCTATGAAAAAGCTAAATAATACGAATTTATAGCTACACAGTAAAAAATAACGGCGAATATAACAGTGGAAAAGACTGTTTTTCTTTCTAGAAAAGGAAAAAATACAATTCACAGTCCTTTTTGCTGTTTTTTTCTGTAAGCGCCATCTACGAAAGGAGTCGTGAAATACACCCACGATTTTAGCAAAAGATACAAGAATATGTCTTAAAAATTTCATTAAATCTAATCATTAATCTACCCCGCCCTCTTCTGCTTTCTACGGAGTCTGGAACAAGTTTCAATTCTGTCTATATAATAAAGGTAAGTGTTAGTTTTAATTTGTTTATTCATACGCATTACTTTATTTGTTTATTAATTGTAATTTAAAAATCTTCTATATTTAAAATTTAAAGAGTTACAATTTTGGTCCAGCTGTTTACTGCTTAGCGTAAAAGTTTTATTTATTTATTTTAGTTTAAAAATTTTAATTTAGCTCTTCTGCTGACAAATCGAAAATCTTACCCGACGTTTGTTTTTAAAATGGATATAATACATATTTTTTATTTTATTAAATTAAAATCTGAACTAAGTAATTTTAGCATAAACTATACCGACTAGAAATACATATATATTTTTTCCGTCAAACATTCAAGTTCACGAATCTTTCTTTCCTTTAAATTATTGTATTAACCCTTTAAACTATCGTATTTTCCTTTAAATGTCAATTTTTATTCAAAGTTTAAGAAGCAAAATAAAAAACCAACCACTTTCTGTTTTTACATTTTTTTTTCCTTGGCAAACAAAAGTATTCATAAAACTCGTATAAAAAGGTGCAAGTGCCAACAATTCTTGTTATTTCCCCAAACTGTCTCAGATTTCCATCCCATCAGCTTACATCCATTTTCTGAATCATGCTTTTCTAGCATTTTTTCATGTTAAACATTTTTTTTTTCATATCAAAAGCAGTCAGTATCAGCATGAATATCTATCTGTAAGAAGATCTGAGAAATTAAACTAGTTGAAAATTTTTAATTTCATCAAAAGAAATTTATAAAGTTAACCAGCTGTAACTGAATGAAAATTTATATTCAAAATGTATATAGGAAACAACTGTTGCAGCTTGGTTGAGAAAGACTTCCTAATAATTTGGGATGCCTAGACATCAGCATTATCATTTTTCTCAAAGAAGACACAAAATATCGAACAGTCAGTCACTAATCATTTGGATTTACTGTGTGAAAACTTAACTTCCATTTCATTTATTTTTATTCTTTTTGCCGTTTATCTTTTTTTATTCATCCAATTAAATAATTTGGTTTTGTTATCATACATGTTTTAATTTATATCTGAAAATGTTGTACTTTGATTTAAAATGATTTTTGGGGAAGTTATGCGTTAATCGCAAATTTCAATGTTTACATTCCAATGTATAGCACATATAACACATGTTCATGACTAAATTCTAGCATAATTTCATATAAATAAGCCTAATTTCAGTTTAAAACGTAGAATAAATAACAATTTACTCTCAAAGCTCTTTCAGTCAGTAGCGTAGCTATGTTTTTTGGCGCCCGGGGTCAGGAAGAAATTTTGCGCCCCCACCCCAATATAGATATATAACAATTTCTCTCAATTTGGCGCCCCTAGGCCTCGGCGCCCGGGGCGGACGACCCCTCCTCCCCCCCCCCTTAGCTACGCCACTGCTTTCAATTTTGATAAATCTTTATATATAATCGGTTTATATATAATCTTTATATATAATCTTCCCGCTAACATCCGCGCATTTACACAGATCAGGTGATGTTAAATAAAAAATAAAATTAAAATCCCGAGAATAATCTAAAAAGGAAAAAGGTTACAATAAATTATTAATAAGAGAAATAAAATAAGAAACAGAATTTTAGCTGTTAAAAGATTAATACATTACGAAACTAAGATTTAGAATTAAAAGCTCAGAGAGAACAAAATGGCGCATTTTTTTTTTATTTTATTACGTATATATATATATATATATATATATATATATAGATAGATAGATAGATATGTGACGATTTAAAAGTTAGGAGCCAGAGACAGCTCACCGCAGAGAAGTCATGACCACCGAGGAAAATAAATAAATAGATGTATAGAATCCAAATAATTACTCATTTGCTGCTGTAAGTTCATTTATTTAATCCGTAATCATGAGAAAGGGAAAAACTCCTTTTGCAAACTGTCTTTTACCGAACATTCCATCATTATTTCAGCGAGCCGTACTCATCGAAGAAAAAACCCAAGAATCCTCCT
The DNA here is from genome assembly GCA_964019185.1 of Maratus speculifer. Lineage (NCBI taxonomy): Eukaryota > Metazoa > Arthropoda > Arachnida > Araneae > Salticidae > Maratus > Maratus speculifer. The sequence goes on along the minus strand of OZ025300.1, from coordinate 90,774,699 downwards.
TCTCACCTCGAGACTTCCCCTCTTAAATCTAAAAAGAAAATTCTAGAACATTCTGTAACCTCAAACCATCATTCTTTTATGTAAACAGAATTCTTGTCCAGCTACGAGACTATTTTCCACAGACGATAAATTTATTTAAAAAATATATTATTTAACTAATTTATAATCGACTCAGAATTTCTTAGGCAGACGATTTTTATAAAAGATTCATTTTAAGAGAAAAAGAAAAGAAATGAATTTATTAATATGCACACTATCAAGGTTGACGGAGGAAAAAAAAATAAATAGATAAAATAAAATACTGATATTTTTTGAAAGGTATGGTTTTGGAATAAATTTAATAAGACTTTCTTAAAAAGGGTTGATAAAAACATAGAAAAATGAATTTTATTTGGAATATTAAGAAATAAAAATTTAATTAAGAATATTTTTAATTTAGAGCCATCTTTTTAAATTTACGCATACTGGAATAATGTTTTTTAAGGCAAATTAAGAATTTACATCTTCTGCATAAAGATTAACAAATTAGATTTAGAAACAAGATTTTAATTTAATAATTTGAAGTAAGTACGGAATATTATTATAAGAAAAGTAAGATAGTATAAAGGTTAGTTTTGGCGAAAATTTTTTAAATTTGTAATACATATATATATATATATATATACAGGGTGTTTCTAAATTCATGGTACAGAAAATTCATAGTAAACAGAATTTTAGCTGTTAAAAGATTAATACATTACGAAACTAAGATTAAAATTATGTCCCACAAATTTAGAATTAAAAGCTCAGAGAGAACAAAATGGCGCAAATGTTTTTATTTTATTACGTATATATATATATATATATATATATATATATATATATATATATATATATATATGACGAGATCGATGTTCCATAACAATGTACAAGTTCCAGTGGCACACCATCTATGAGGCAGAACAGATTACTACTACCAAGAATCAACAGTGGGACGAGCTGAGCAGTCGCTCCGGCAATTTGACCAGCAGTGGATGAGTTTATTGGGCTATTTCCCCATAAGAAAGTTCAATCAAGCAGTCTTTAAATTAATTTTATTAGAACTCATAAATAAGTTAAGTTCTTTCACGCAATCACCTTGGCACTCTCATCGAATAACTTCCACTTCACCAACTCCGTGATTAAGCTACATTCCACAATATTAGAATTTTGGGGAGAAAGAAGAAACAGCATCCTAATAATTTTTGAAAGTCAATCGCATTCTCGGGAAACATGACATGGCTTCCGAGTAGTTTTTTAAGAAAAAATGCATTCTAATTCAGCGGAGCAATAAAACGCGCGTCTTGATAGTTTAAAGAAAAGGTGCATTCTACTCTCCTGAAAAGCCAAATGAAAAAATCATTTTCACGACAAAACTAGCGCCCTCCTACTCCGCGTCAATCATTTTAAAAATCCAATCAGAATGGACTCGAGCCTCTAACGGACAAAATGATCAATTCTAATTGGCCGTAATAGGCGGTCTATTGGCAAGAACTATATTTTTTCCTCGGAACACTAAGCCCTTTAGCAACGCGTAGTAACACTTGTCACGCGATGTTAAAAAATAAAAAATAAAATTAAAATCGCAGGAATATGCCAGAAAGTAAAAAGCTTACGAAATACTTCCCGCCTTTTTGAGAAGCAAGAAATAATTTATTAATAACTAAAGTAAGAAAAAGAATTTTAGCTGTTACAAGTTACGAAACTAAGATTGAAATATGTTCCACAAATTTAGAATTGAAGCTAAGAGAGAATAAAAAAAAAATGGCGCAAATTTTTTTTTTATTTTATTACATATATATATATATATATATATATATATATATATATATATATATATATATATATATACATATATACAGGGTGTTTCTAAATTCATGGTACAAACTTTAAGGGGTGATAGTACACATCAAGACAAACAATATTAAATGGGAAACTAAGGGTCCTAAATTTCTTCCGAAGGAGATAGGCGCCATTAAAATTTAGGGTCCAAAAATTCAAATAATTATAAAAAACAGAAAAATTGGTCGATTCGTTTGCGGTTTTCACTAAAACTATTCTTTATGTCAGTATTGCCTTGAAAATAAATTATAAAGATAAATTTTAAAAAATGCCGATAGAAGACGCTTTAGACTTTGGAGTAACGAACAACTATATTTTACCGTTATTTTTTGCATTTCATTAAATTTTTTTAGAAACTTAGACATAAACGTAAATTTTGAGCTCAAAATCGAAATCGTTGGGAGTGGTTAAGCAGCGCAAATTGAACTGTGGGGGGAGGTTCAAATTCCAAATAGTTATAAAAAACGGAAAAATTGGTCGATTGATTTGCGATTTTCACTAAAATTATTCTCTATGTCAGTATTATCTTAAAAATAAATTATAAAGATAAAATTCAAAAAATGCCGATAGAGGGAGCTTTAGATTTTGGAGTAACGTAAAACTATTTTTTAAGGTTTTTTTTTTTTTTTTTTTTTTTTTTTTGTGTGTGTTTCATGAAATTTTTTTAGAAGTTTAGACATAAACTTAAATTTTGAGATGAGAATCTGAATCGTTGGGAGTGGTTAAGTAGCGCAAACTGAACTGTGTTAAATGGTTGGTGGGGAGGTTCGAATTTCAAAAGATTATAAAAAACGGAAAAAATGGTCGATTCGTTTGCCGTTTTCGCTAAAACTATTCTTTATGTCAATATTTCCTTGAAAATAAATTTTAAAGATTAATAAAAAAAATACCGTTAGAGGGCGCCTTAAACTTTAGAGTAACTAACAACTATTTTTAACCGTTATTTTTTGTATCTAATTAAATGCTTGTAAATGTTCAAAATTAAATTTTGAGCTCAAAATTGCATCGTTTGAGTAATTAAGTAGCAGAAAATTGAAATGTGTTCGAGGGGTGGGGAGGGTAACATTTCAACTCCTGAACACATTTCAGTTTGCGCTTCTTAATCCCTCCCATCGATTTAGAATTTGATCTCAAAATTTAAATCTAAGCATTTGCAAGCATTTAAATAGATACAAAAAATAACGGTTAAAAATAGTTGTTGGTTACTCTAAATTTTAAAGCCTATCTAACGGTATTTTTTGAAATTAATCTTTAAAATTTATTTTCAAGGAAATATTGCCATTTTTCCGTTTTTTAAATCTTTTGAAATTTGAACCTCCCCACCCCCATTGAACACAGTTCAGTTTGCGCTACTTAATTACTCTCAACGATTTCGTTTTTCATCTCAAAATTTACGTTTTTGACTAAGCTTCTAAAAAATTTTATGAGATGCAAAAAATAACGGTAAAAAATAGTTGTACGTTACTCCAAAGTCTAAAGCGCCCTCTATCGGCATATTTTGAATTTTATCTTTATAATTTATTTTCACGATAGTACTGACATAAAGAATAAATTTAGTGAAAATCACAAATCAATTGACCAGTTTTTCCATTTTTTATAATCATTTGAAATTTGAACCTCTCCCCACAGTTCAGTTTGCGCTACTTAATCACTCCCAACGATTTAGATTTTGAACTCAAAATTTAAGTTTATGTCTAAGCTTCTGAAAAAAATTAATGAGATGCAAAAAATAACGGTAAAAAGTAGTTGTTCGTTACTCAAAATCTAAAGCGCCCTCTATCGAAATTTTTTGAAATTTATATTTATAATTTATTTTCAAGACAATACTGACATAAAGAATAATTTTAGTGAAAACCGCAAACGAATCGATCAATTTTTCTGTTTTTTATAATCATTTGAATTTTTGGACCCTAAATTTTAATGGCGCCTATTTCCTTCGGAAGACGTTTGGGCCCTTAGTTTCTTATTTAAAATTATTTGTCTTGATGTGTACTATCGCCCCTTAAAATTTGTACCATGGATTTAGAAACACCCTGTATATCTGATTTTTGTCATGCTGTAACTATCGTATTTATGAACCGATTTGAATGAAACTTCGTATATACTTCGTGCAATTTGGCAACCATATAAATCGCATAAAATAAAACCAGCTTTAATAAAAGATGACTAATTTCTAAAAATTCCCATTAATATTCAGCATTGGCAAAAACTAGTTTTCAATCTTATATCATCGGGTTCCACTAATTTAAGCTTCGTATGTTTCAATAATATAACTTATTTTAAAATAAATAAATAAATAAATTAGGTATATGAAAGCTACATCTTCCTCCCGGCATTGCCGGAATGATTTTTTTTATTTATAATGCGAATGGATATTTGCAACAATGACTTTTTAAGAAATGAAAATTTGTTCACCCCTTTTAATACAGCATTAAACCATTGACAATAATAATAAAAGTTTTCGATGATTTTTTTCAAGTAAAAACTTTCTTGCTCGAAATAATAATTAAGTAAACAGTGTGAATTAAATAAACAATTATTTTTGTAACAAAGACAAGAAAAATCTAATTGTTAACTGAATTGGCACATACATTGTTAAACCTGTTTGTTTTTTTCAGTTTTTATTATTAAATAACATTGTTGTATTTTATTGTTGTAACAATGAGAGAAGCTTTTTCAGTTAATTTTGTTCTGGTAAAAATCTTCTTGTTTGAAGTTTGCTAAGAGCTAACGATAAAGTATTTTTTGCTTTAAAACATTTATTATTTTATAAGGTTGTTATTTTTTGATACATGACATTGAGAAAAATGAGTTTTAAAGGTTTCTTACAGAAACTTACGTAAGTACAGCTTTTTTGAGACATTTTCTTTATGTTTGAAATTGGATATGCATTTCTTATTTTTTCTGCATTAAAAATATAGCTTATTACTTTAAGATAATATATTATAATTTTGAATACGAAATGCGTTGTGCTTCCCTTTGATTAAAGAATATATGCATGTAGTGTCAATATTTTGATATACAAGTAACAGTGATAAGTAATATTGAATTGAAAAAGAAGATGTGGATTGTTATGAAATTCCGATGTTGATAATAAACACACGTGCATGCTTAAGAGGATCTATTTTTATCTATTTATATTAAATATTAAGATTTTATAGTTTAGACTGATTTTATTCTGTAAAAAATCTAAATATTGCTTTTTAACCCTTTCGGGTCTGGTATACTATTAATGGTACATATGTTTTAATTGAGCATTATTTTATTTTAAGAAATACTTTTGCTGCTGATTGCATGTAGTAATGTTAGTATATGTCTATGTATTTACTATATAACTTAATTCATGTTTAGGAATTTCTTAATAATTATTATTATTTCTTAATTCTCTTTGCGCTGTTTGCGATTCTTTTTTTTAAGTATATATTTCACTGCTTAAATTTGAAATAAAAGTTACTTTCCTGAAAGAATCACGTGTAATAAAGGGCAAAAAGTATTAGAAAGTTCTAATGGGAGTTTAATTTTATTGTAATGCAATATTTTTTAAACATCTCTAAAAGCTCTTACTTAGTCTATTCTCATATGAATACTAATTGAATAATACTCAAAACAACAACATTTGTTGTCGTTAAAGCAATTAAACGTTCGTTAAACACTAATTAATCTATTTGAATAGCTAGTGTTAATGTTATTAACGTAAATGTATTTTTTTCTAAAAATTGAAACAAAAATTCAGACCCGAAAAGGCTAAAATAGTTATTGAAATAGTTTTGATTTAAAATTTGATCATTTTAAAAGTTCATTTTTCAATTAATTGAAACAGTCGAAGATTGTGGGAAAGAAATGTGCAAAAAGAAAAAAAAAAAAAGAATATGCAGCAACCTACAGTTATACAGATGTTAGGCTCCATGATAGAGAAAAAAAATCTTAATTTAAATAACACACAAATGTTGCAAATTATTAGGACACAGATGTCTCAGACGCACCGGGGGCCTTTTTGTCATCAAAGTGGTGATTTTATGCCTTGGATACCTTGGGATATTGTGGAGATTTTATCGTGTTTTACATTAAACCTTTATCTACCGGCGGTACTTATAAGTACCATTAAAATAACTTATTATAAAATTCTTTCAATGCGTCAGTTAGTTGTAATACTTTTAGAATGAGTTACAGATACAGTAGTTTATCTTGTTACAAACACATTATTGGTTACACAAAACAAAAATATTTTTAAAAGGATGATCTCTTTTGCCTTTGTATCTTTTCAGCTTTCTTGGGGCTCAGGGAAGGGGATGATGATTTTTCAAGGCGGATATATTTCTATATTTATATTGTAAGAACATCATATTTATACATTTTATAATTCTCCAAAATACTAAAAAAATTATTAAAAATGAAAGATTTGAGTGAGGTTATAAAAATTGCACAAAATCCCCATAAATTCAAATTTAATTAATCCTTCTAAGTCTTTCAATCCTTCAAAAATCCTTCAAAGATTTATTAAATGATTATGTAAATCTTTTAGTTTAGTTTAAGCAATTTGCGTAAAATGCTTTAGAATGTAAAATTTTCATGAATTCATAATACGATAGCTAAAGGGTTTAGTAAAACAATCTGTGTTTTATAATAAAATAATTTGCGTTTGTTTGTATTAAAAATTGTGTGGTTTTCTTTTTATACAGCTGTGAGTACTATTCCAGTATACAGGCCTTGGCAAAATAGTAAAAATGGTCTTGGCGAAATAAGAATTTTGGTAATATATTTTCGGACAACCTGTTCACTGCTTCATATACACAATTAATTTTTACAATATACATACAATTTATTTAATGTAAAAGAGACGTTTGTTCAATTTTATAAATACACAGAAATAAATTATGTATGAAAAAAAATAATAATATATGCATACATAAAATGTGTCTAAATATTAAATGCTTCATTTATAAGCTAGCATAGAAGCTTAAAAGATTGCTTTCATTGTTCTTTATATCGTTTCGCAACAAATCTCACTTTCTGAAATCCGAATTCCTCCAAACTTTAAAAAAGCACCAAGGCCCTTGTAGTGAAAAAAATTCAAAATTGTTACTTTATATATTAAAAAAAAACAGTTCCATAATAAATTGAACTAACATGTATTTTTGCAAACTAGTCCTGACAGATAGCCGAAAACGGAGTTTTTTCGTAAGATTACTTTTAAAAAAATCATGCCAACTTTGATGCGTCTGCGACATCTATGTCAAGGCGTGTACATTTTTACTGGTAGTATATTAAAAAAGCAGAATATTTTTAATAAATATTCAAATTTTCATGTTTACCTATATAAAAGTTGTGAAAATACATTAATTCAAACTTTGAATTAATATATATATATATTTCATCGCATTTAAAAAGAACAAATCTGCAATTTAGGAGAATATGCTGGTAGTTAATGAATCTGCTAATATGAAAAAAAAAACCAAAGAGAAATTAAGTTTTATTTTTTTTTAATATATTTTTGAATGGTGATTGGGGTGAACTACCAACTGTAGTGGAAAAGAATGTAGCAAATTATTACGTGCCTTGCCAAACAATATAGATTGATGTTAAAAGACCATTTAATGCATTTCAAAGTCTTTAGACAGTAAAGAACAAAATCTAGCTGCTGAAAATTAAAACAAAATACGAGTACATTGTGTATTGGAACAAAAAAATGTTACAATACTAAAATTTTGGGTAATTTGCATGTCTTTTAATATGATATATAAATACTACATTTGTTTTCAAATAGTGAATTTAAATATACTATTAATTAATCTATAAATAAAGTAAAATTAAATTTAATATAAACAGAAAATGGATATGGGATTTTCAATGGAAAATTATGAATACATATCTTGCATTTTTAGACAACATTTGCATATATATTTTGACCGCTTTTGAGTACATATTATTCGCAAAAACTTACGTAAGTATGATATTTTTTTAAAAATATCTTTGTAAAAAAAAGTTACTGGTGTCAAACAATTGAAGGTAAATTCTACTTTTAAGTGAAGTATATAAAATTTGCTTAAGATGGTGGTATCTACACATCAAATCAAACCCAAACTTTTCTGTTCTTGTTGCAATACCCAAGTTATACAGGGTGTCTCAGATATAATGGAACAAAATTTAAGGAGAAATAGAGGTCATCCCATGGATTCAGATTTACATAGCAACCCATGGTCGAAAACATTATACTGACGCAGCAGTGACGACACAAAACACATGAAAGAAAGGACACGAACAGCTAGAGAAAACATGTTTATTATTCTTAGTGCTGCAAAAATACCGAGATAACACTGGATAGTTCTGAAGAACTAGTTGTACGCATCTTTGCAGCTGCTAGGTGAAATTCAGGACATTCCTGCTATTTTTAGAGAACATTAGATCTTCCATGTACCCGAGATGCACTTGCATGTAGGGCCCAGGGTCGTAATTTCGAAAACCTACTTTGATGACGATCATTGCTTCTTTCATGTTCTTTTTTCTTACTTTTCTTCTGTACAAAGAATAATAAAGATTTTTTCTCTTCTTATTCGTGTCCTGTCCTTCTTACGTTTTGTGTCATTACTACAGCGCCAAGAAAGCGTTTCCGACCATGGGTCGCTAAGCAATTATGGATCCTTGTGATGTCCCCTATCCTATTTCTCTTTAAAGTTTGTCCCAACATTTCTGGGACACCCTGTATACAATAAACAGAGTTGCCAAGTCTCTTGCTTTTTGCACATAACTATTATTTTACAAAAAATGATTTTTTTTTCTTTTAATCACCCAAATGTTCCAATTAAATTAAAGAAAATTGTCTGTATTAAAATACTGATATCCAAAAAGCTAAAGACTTGACAGCCCTGCATTCATAAATTCTGCACCTATCAATTAGCCGAAAAGCAAATTTTCATGAAATTCGTACGATTGTTTTCAGACAATTTAATTATTTTAACCCGGTAGGACGGGCGCCGGATGTTTTGACACCCCAAAACCGCACTGTATATTAATAGATTTTACTCTTTCACCAATAAATATAAATAACAACAGTATCCTTATTTAGTCGAAAATAATAGCTTCAAATTTTGCGATAAAATGAGTTGAGAAATATTTTTTAAAAAAGTAGTGATGGCAATTGTAAAAATCATACGGACTCTGGATTTATCAAGCCCAGTGCTCGTCCTCCCGGGTTAAACAGAATAAATTTTAGGGGTTGTATCCAAATTAAATTTCTGTACTCGATAGCTGAAATTCTCAGAATGTCTGTATCATTTTTGTTAATGTACTGTGTCTTCCCAAAATGATCATGTCACTCGCTTAGTACGTTTCGACTACTGCCAGCCCAAATGTTTTAATAATATTAGTGAAATGTATTTTTTCCTTAATTATGCTTTTCTGCGCATGATTGGCCTCTCCTTAAGCCATAATTTTGATGCTTTTTACTTATAATTCGATAACTACTGGACAGAAAATTTTGAAATTGAAAATTCCAATACAACACGACATAATAAATATAAATCTATAAAAAATTCTAGGTTGCAATTAAAAATTTTTTCGAATATTAATTTCATATTTCATACTGTAAAGTTTTAAAAATTAATTACAAACTCAATGTGATTATGTTTGGTATGTCAGCATTACAACTGCACAAAAAATTATCACATTAAAATTATAATTTCAGAAGATAATAAAAATATGAAAATGAAATTAAACATTAGAAGCTCAAAATTTTGAATGTTAATAATTCAAAAACTTATCATCCGAATTAATCAAATTTCGTTTCTTGGCATAATTTGAAACAAAAAATTACAATACATTGCCAAATTTGGATGTTGCAGTTGAAAAAAGAATTTTTTTTTTTTTAATTTGGACTGGTTTCGATTAAAAAATTCGACTATAAAATTCTGAATTAACATCGTGATATTATTGGCTAATGAAGTAACAATACGAAGTCATTGTTGATCGAGAATATATGTTTTTGTTTAATAATAAAAATTTATATTTTAAATAAGGATAAACCATTGACCATATAATAAATCATTGTTATAACTATCTGTTGCTTTTCATTATTAAGTATTAATGTTTTACACATTGTTGCAATTTAAAAAAAAATTTACATTTTAATGCAGTAATGAACCATTGTTAAGAATGTTTCATACTTTTTATTATTTAATATCATTGTTGCATAAATTGTTGCTGTAACAACACTTTCAATTAAGTTTTGTTCTAGTAAAAATCTTCTTGCTTGAAGCTTACTAAGGGCTAACCACAAAATAATTTTTGCTTTAAAGCGTTTATTATTTTATAAGGTTGTTATTTTTTGCTATATGACATTGGAAAAATGAGTTTTAAAGGTTTCTTAAAGAAACTTATGTAAGTATAGTTATTTTAAATAAAATTCTTTGTTTTCAATTTCGATATACAATGATACCTCTTCAGTGATACAAATCTATAGTTTTTTTCTAAATGTAATGCTTATTTTTCAAACATGAATCTGCATTTTGCATTCTCAAAAAAATATATATATTACCCAGAATTAAAGAAGAAGAAATAATTTTATTTAATATTTATTTAATGGAGAAATTGGGAGTAATTTTTTTTTTAATTTCTTTGATCCAAAAAAGACATCAGTAACTTTTCACATAATCTATTAAGTAACCTGCATATACATTACTATATAACGTACTTATTTATAAATCATTAATTGTAAAACAAAATATAAATTATGAATTTAATACAAATTTGCCACATTGAAACATGGAAAAAAAATTAATTAAAATGAATATAATTGAAATTTGTAAAACCAAAATAGAATCTTGAGACCCACAAACACTTTGGAACTACAAGCAAAGTGTGTAGTTTCATCTTCACATTAGCCATGTAAAAGCAAATTAATACGAATTTGGGGCTACCAACATACATAAAACCAAAAAAAAAAAAAACGAGAAAAACATCAAAACTAAATCATAATAACATTATTAAAATGGATAAAAAAGGAAAAAACATACCAGACACTATAGTTACCCCTAAAATGATGTAGCAAAAAATCATTTAATTTAAAAATACTAACCTAAATTCAGTATCTTAATATAAGATAAAGAATACTGCCCAGTCAAACTGATGGCATTGAGCTCACAGGCTACAAATACTAATTGTACATTAAAGCCTTATAGTTTCAAGGGTTAATTCCGTTCGAAAAAAAATTAAGAAGGGGAAATAGCTCTCCCCTTTCCTCTTTTTTTATACTTAATCATTGAACCTCCTATACTATCAAAGACATGCTTTATCATATAAAAAATCTATATCCAAAATTCAGAGCAAATGAGATAATTCTTAATAAAAACCCATTTAGCATTTATATAATTTAAAGGGAGTTATCCCCCTCTTTTATATTTAACCATTAAACTTTCAAAACTATTCAGAGATTTGAACGAAATCCGAAAATTCTGCTTGAAAAACCCATTTATATAAATCAGGGAAGCGCCTTGTCAGGATATACCTACATACAAAATTTCAAGTGGATCGGATATTTTTATCATGAGTTATCGCGTTACGCACGAACGAACATACATACAGAACGGACGGGCACATAAGCTCTCAGGCTATGATAGCCTGTGAGCTAATAAAAGAAGGAAAAAAATAAATAATTAGTACATGCATTTTATATACTTAGAAATAATATATAAGGTATTGTCCAAATTGTTTAAAGTTAGATTCAAGCTAATTATTAACATTAATTATCAAATTATATTAATCCATTTAATTAATGTAGCTATACAATTATTCATACATATGTGTTAATTCATACATATGTTGAATATCCAGTATAAAATGCATTGCAATTAAGCAGATGCCTCTCCTCTCTCAGTTTTATACATATATATAAATCAGAGGAAATAGTATGAGAGTATATGTGTGAGTATAAGTGAAAAAATAAATGAACAAAATTGTAAACAATGAAGAATGAAATTCAAAAATCTAAAACAAAAAACTATGAAAGGGACATTGAATCTTTAAAAGAATTTAAAATTCCCAATTGCTCGAAAAATGCTTAGACAGTGTCTAAAAATACAATATGAATCTCATTTATAACAAATCCAAAACACTCATGTATACATATTTAATATATTTATTTATTTTTCAGATTTCGTTCTCGTGACGATTTTGACGATGAAAAGTATATTAGGAAAACAGAAAAAGAAATGAAAATTTTGAGAAGAGAGTTAGCAGTCCACACGTAAGCATCTGTAGACATTTTTATAGTTTTAATTTTTCGATATTCTATACTTTAATAGAACTTTTATGTGTCTTAAATTATGTTATCCTTAAAGTGTGCATGCAGCAAAGAAGGCTTTTAAATTTATTTATGTGTACAAAAAAAAAAAAAAAAAAAAAAAAAAAAAAAAAATCCAAACTTTAGAAGAGGGTTTTTTTTCTCTCCAATATAAGGTACTAAATGATGATTTTTTAAATACTGAATGAATAATAATCCATTCATAAAACAGAAGAATTTGTGATACACTGTTCTGATAAATTTAAAGGCTTTTTTATTTATATTTTTTTCTCATTAAAAAAAAAAATTCTCCATTTATAGAAAAAATTACTGTCCGCTATTCGGAATGCCCGTTATTCAGAGGTTAAACATACCAAGCATTAGGTTTTGGGGGTGGGGATTGGAAAAATGACCATTATATAGAGGTATCCGCTATTCGGGAATGTCCGTTATAGAGGTTTTACTATATTGAATTCTCAGCAGAGTTAAGTAGCCAATTATTTACTTAAGGATTTCAAATTCAAATCCATGCACGGAATATTAGAAATCCAAAGCTTTTTTCTGTAGCAAGTATTCGGTGATAATAGAAAGATTTCCGAAATCCTTAAATTAATAATCGAAATAAAAAATGCCTCCAAGGGCATTTTTTGTTTTGCCGTTATCTGAGAAAATGGATCAGATATAGCAGTTGAAAATTCGAGGGTGGCGTGGCTGATATCTTAAAAAAATAAATAATAATAAATAACATATTCCTAAATACAAGTTATTAATTTATTAGTTTAATTAAGAATGGTTCCTCGAAAATTCCTTTTCATTTTTGTAACCGTTGTTCGAGTTCTTATGCGTTAAAAAGTAAATAGTCATTTCCGTCGGCTCTATTTGTTGCAAAACTTGATGACAAAAATAGATCGCCATAAATTAAATCAATTTGGAGATAGATTTCTCTCTCTCTCTCTTTTTTTTTTTTTTTTTTTTTTTTTTTTTTTTTTTTTTTTACATTTTATATTCAAATTCAATATTTACGAAAACTAGGAATGTTCTATAATCGGGTTTTTCGCATTGTAGCTTCATGTGTTTGAAGAAAATTATAAGGAAAAATCAAAATCAGTGGAAGAGCTACCTTTTTTCCCCTAATACCTGCTGAAAATACAATTTTTATAAAATTTAAGAGGGAAAAAGTATATTTTTTATCATTAACAATAATTCAAAAATAGAAGTATTTTAAATTAATTAACTTTATTTATATATGGAGTTAGTATAATAATCTTTGGGCCATTCCATAAAAAATGGACAAAACGTTCACTTGACACTTACATAAATATTTATATCTATTAACTTATTTTTTTTTAAATATAAACTATATTTTAAAAATAACAAAAAATCTTATTTTTTCAAATTGGGGATATAATTTGAGGATACAATATTATTGTTGAAACAGCAATAATATATAGAATGGCTATCCCACGATGTTATCCCACCTATTAAAATGGCTCTTTAATAGATTTAAAGATCTCCACATTTTTATTCTGGACTTAATAATCTGCCCGTTTTTAACCACTTGAAGTCGAGAGGAGACTCTAAATCACCACTAATATTGTCAGGTGTCCTTTTTAAATTGGGACGCTAAATACTTAGACACCATTAATATCTTACAGTTTATTTCGCCATCTTTTATCACAGATTATTCGGCCATTTGGAAAAAATCGGCCATGAGACGATGAAAATTAGTTTAAAATACTGGTGTCCGGAGCATATGGAACACCCATTTACGCGGGACATTAGCGGTCAGTGAAAATCACTTCTCGAATGCAAAAGGTTAATAGGTACTAAAAAACTCCACATTTTAAACCCAAGATCCACCAGCTTTTTGGACCATTCCATCAAAAACGATAAAAATGTCCTGCTCGTGACACTTACATATATCTATTAACTTATAAGATATTAAATTATAAAATATACATTTAAAATAACACAAAATAGACATAATTCTTTTTAATTGAGGATATAATATTAGCATTGTCAAAAAAGCAGTAATATGTAGTGGAAACGTTGTCTCACATCTGACATAGAATGGCTCTAAAATGTCTACCTATTGTTATTTCTCAAGACTTTGTTTATACATTAAGATTATTTATGTATTATAAATTATTTTCAGTTTCATGTTTGACTCCGCATATTATGATCATGAAGTTGAAGCGGCTTTCCTGCGAATGAAAAGATCTCCTGCATTTTGCCGTGACGCCATTCATTGGTTTGAACGGGAATTCAAAAAGAAAAGAGAAGTGACATGGAAAAAATTGCTCACAGAAAAAAAGATTGACTTGTCCAGTGCCATGCCGTACTTGATCAAAATCAACGAAAAGGACGATATGTGGAAAAGTCTTGAAAATAGAGCTAAAGATTATTTAGAAGAATGGATACGTAGAGTGAATTTTACCATCTTGGAAATATTTATCTTGAGACATAAAACGTAAGCATTTGTTTTTATTGATTTTTAATATAAAATTGACAAAAAGCCCTAAAGATTTTTCTTTTTTAGTTATATTATGATAATACAATTATTTAAACATAATATATGTAGATACGTTAAAAAATTGAAGTTTTAATAGAACATTTAATGCAATTAAAAGAAAAACCCTGTCGGCTATAGCCAGAGGCAGATTTCAAAGTTAAGTGCTCATTTCGACAACAAAAAATAAAATATGATTTGTGATAAATTTCGTTTAACTACTTTATTTCGCCGCTTTTGAAGAACTTTTATTTTCATTTGTCTGTGGAGCTGCTTTTATCAGAATCATCTTAAGCAAATTTCAGCACAAATGCCCACTTTGACAGCATTTTTTGAAATAGATTCTGACTTTATGAAAAATTTACCAATACGTCACATTATATAGTTCCTAAATAAGAGAAACTGTCAGATGAACACGTTTGAGAGCAAAATTGAATTTATAAATGAGTCCTAAAATGAACAATTTGTTATTTGAATACATCAATTCTTCAATCGCGATCGCTTTGGGACATTTTGTTCGAATTTCCCAATTTGACAACTTTTTTTTATAAATATATTCTGCCTTTATATTAAAAAAAAACTGGACAATACGGCGCATTATACAGTTCCTAAATAAGGGACCTGTGAATTGAAAGCGTTTGAGAGCAAAAATGGATTTAAAAATGAGTCAGAAAAATAAGCAATTTCTTTTTCAATGCTTCTTCATCACGATCACTCCATGAAATTCTGTTCAAAACACCATTTTGGCAGCATTTTTTGAAATATATTCTGTCTTTGTCACAAAACTCACCAATACGCCACATTAAATATTTCCTAAATAAGAAAAACTGCCAATTGGAAGCGTTAGAGAGCAAAATGAGTGAGAATATAAGCAGTTTGGAATTGAGACCTTTTTCTATAACTCCTATTATTTCTTAATTTATTATTGCTTATTGGTCTTATGAAAACTTGTCAATATAAAAGTTGTAGATATTATTAAGATGATGTATGATAAATTTAATCGGATTTGGTATCTTAAATTTGACGACGTCAGGGATTTTTTTTCTTCCATCCTCCTTTTTATTTTCGGTTTTATTTTATTTTTTATTTATTTATTTATTGCAACAAGAGTTGCTTTTATCAAAAACTTGTCAATACAAAAGTTTTAGATAATATTAAATACATTTATAAAAAAAATAGTTGGATTTGATATCTTAAAAATTAACAAAGTTATGAATTTTTAACTCCCGAAAACCCTATTTTTTTTTCGCCCCTTCAGCCCATTTTTAATTTTATCAAAAAATTGTTATGCAGAAACTTTTGGACCATTTTTTAGAAGTAATAGTTTTTGAGTGATTCGGTATCTATTTTAATAAAATAGTTATGGTTTTTTTCACAAAAACCCTCCCTATTTCCACCCCCTTGATCCGATTTTGCCCATTAACGAACTCGGCCGAGATTTTATGTCCCTTGATTTTATGTATCAGTTTGGAAGAGATTTGAGCAGAATTAAAGAAGTTATCGTGTCAATAAAAAATGATATAGACCGATCGATTGATAGATAGAGAGATAAAGATTTTTACTGATGGTAGTTTTGGGGCCTGGGAGACATGATCGGTGTAGATTTGCAAACATTTTTCAGAAATTCCAACATGGGATCAATCGCAATGTAATATTTCATACGAAATACCTAAAATATGTAATTTTAAATGCAAACTGACGCTTGTTAGTTTAATACCCACACCGTAAATTCTCAAACACACACACACACACACACACACACACAAAAAAAAAAAAAAAAAAAAAAAAAAAAAAAAAAAAAAAAAAAAAAAAAATTGGAACTCATTTTGACAATAAATTACCAGCATTGTGTTGTGGATTAGAAAACTTCATAGACAAAATGTTTTTCGTGTTGTGATTGTGTTTTCAATATGTGCAAGACTGTTGCTATCTAAAAATGCATTCTAAAAATAATGTTTGTAATTGTGTTGAAATAGTGTTGTAATTAGCATTGAGGAAAATATATTCTTGCAATAGTTTTGGGCTGCACAAAACTTTGTCACCAAATTAACAACACATTGTAATTACCACAAAATTTACAACGTTTTAAAAATAACACATGTCAATAACATTTTCAAAACACTTTCTACACGGTGCCTTTAAAATTGCACAATTTTATAAACGAATATTTCGTAATGTGTTTTGAAAACACATTTTCTCATGTATTTTTAACAACACTTTTTGCACAAACTTTTATTTGGCGCAAAATATTCGCCACGCATTCACAATACAATCTAAAACGATTTTAGATAGAAATGCTAATTACTATGTTCAGTTAGCATTGAAAAGGTGTTTCGCGAATTTGCAGTCTAATTTTTACTGATACTTACATTAAAATTCATATTTAATTATTTTAATCTTTTTTAAAATATGACAAAACGCAAAATCCTTGCTTATGATTTTAAAAATCTCGATCTGCTGTAATTGTATAAACATTTTGCCTTCATTATCTGTATTTTCGTCTTCAAATTCTGATTCTGTCTTTAGACAGCTAAAGAAAAACGAACTTTTATTTACGATGGACACGGCCCAACACGATCTATAGGAAGTCTATCATTGTTTGAACCACGTGTAAATGATAAAATGCTCGATCCAAGCCTGGAATGATCTTTTTAAGTTTCCGTAGTTTTAGATTTTATTGTAAGATTTGTGTAGTTTAAAAGCTTCAAATGCCGTTATGTATTTCTAAAAATTTTCATACAAGAAAAAATTCACAAATAATTCTCTTAAATTAATAAAAAAAAATAATAAAATAATAATCACAAATGAAAATTTTTTATTTTTTTAAGTAATACTTTTAGATAAAGATATTCTCTACATCTAAAAGTATTACTTAATAAAATACTAAAAAGTAAAAAGTTGTCTATTTTTTTAAATATTTTATTTCGTTTTAAAAGAATTTTGCCTTCATTATTTACCTTTCCGTTCTTCTATTACGAAAAAAAAAAAAAAAAAAAAAAAGTCACTTTTATTTCGGAAACGAATATCTCTATACAATATGGCTTCTGACGTTTGCAACAACATAAGTTTTGTGCATTTTTAGGTGCATTCGTAATTATATAAATCTGTAGCACCTATAACCACTATCTGTTCCGACACTCTGCCGTGTCCATCAGCCCGCATATACCAGCGCAAAATGCGCTGTACCGAAGGATTAGATATTTAATGTATAGAAGCGTTGCAGAATTTTATCGAGTCATTTGAAACTTTATGAAAAACTAATCAAAAATTAAAAAGATATCAATAAAAGTTTTCATCATTTTATTAGAGCCTATCATGCGTAGTTAATTCAATGATATGCAATCGTTAATGATTCTAGGTTGCTATTATTCTTTCAAAGTAATAAATTCAATGATATTTCTAGATAGGTAAGGATTGAAGGTTTCCATGGTGATTACGGGCTATTTAAAAGAGAGTCTTGTTATTTCCGTATTGCTGAATTTAATATATATAATTGTAATAAATTTTGTATTCATACATTTTTGCATAAGAGCTATTACACTAAGATCTGAATATTTATTTATTTAGTTATAATAAGAACGCACCTCATTTGCCACGTTTAAGGAACAATTTCCGACTTTTTTTTATAGCAACTATATTTGAAAATTTTTATCTAATGTTTATTTGTTGTGATTTGCAAAGTCAAGTTAGACGAGGTGAAATTTTGTTGTAACTTGTGTGAATAAAATATTTTTTAAATAATCCGTTGTTTATAATGTGTCACTTTTTTTTTTCAGGTTGTCTTTATCTAAAAAAATCAAGTATGCCATCTTCAAAAAGAACTAATATCATTTCAAGCCGCTTTTTTCTGGACGTGACTTCTTTTCCTAATTTTGACTGAAAGATGCTGTAACATCATCGGCATCGGCATCCTGATACTTGTGACTTTATTTACCCGGAATTGACATTTACTTTCCCGGATTTGACATATACTTACCCGGATTTGACTTATTTTTACCCGAATTGTGACTTTGAGTTTCTTTTGTCTTTCAACATCGTTTAACATCTTTTGCGCTCCTCCTTCCATCATGTGTACCACCGCCATCTTCATCAGCTATCTTCTGTTCCTCCACCATTTTAAATAAAGTTTTGACCAAAGTGAATGCGTGTATTTTTCTCTCATGTTGTTTCGTTGAAAATTTACTCATAAAATTTTAAGGGAGCTTGCAAGTTAAGAGTTTGTCAAAACAGTTAAAATCAAAGCTATTTTAAAATTACCAGCACACAAATTCTATGCAATTAAGATCTTTTTTTTTTTTTTTTTCATTCTGAGTATAATTTAAATTCTTAATCCTTCTCTGCACGATTTTTTCAATTTTTATAAAAGTAAAGTTATTTAAAATCTGTATATCGGTCGTAAAATGGGAAAAATAGTAATAAAAAAAATGAAGCTTTTATCTAAAATTTGATATTTTATGGCGAGTCCCTATAGATACAATAAGTATTTTAAAATATTGTATTGCTATATATATTATACTTATATAATATAAAAACAGCAATTATATAAATATTAAATTTTGCAAGTAAATATTGCCTTAATAACTTGATCGGATTTTTTTTTTCCGAATAATAAATTCTAATTATTTGTCAAATGCAGCCATCTGACATGAACAAAATAAATGTTATTACACTTCGGACTATTTTTGATCCGTTATAGCTATCCTATTGGCCAATTTCAAGGCAGATAAATGAGAATTATAGTATTTTTAGGTACGTACCAGATGTGGCACACGGTACAGTGAAGGGTTAAACACGGAAAATTAAATGTTGTACAGAAAAAATAATATTTAAATTATACATTTAAAAATTCATATGAATGAAATCATTAAATTTCGTGCACTATAAAACTACAAATTACAGATATAGAAAGAAATTTTTTACTAATAGAAAACCATATAACAAGGTTAACTGTAATTTAAAATAAAATATACACAAATAGTATTGTTTAAAAATTAACTTTAATATGATCATTTTAAATAAAATCAATATTTTAAATTTTTTTAAGCATGTAATCTATAAAAAGAAGCACATATACTTAAATATCTAAAACTCTAATTCATATAGTTTGAAAAAAAAAAAAAAAAAAAAAAAAAAAAAAAAAACATGGCGAGCAAACTCAAAATTTACCATTCAGTAAAAATATATTTTAAAATTTCAATTACCTCCAATTATACCCAACTGTTATAAATTATTATAACTCATAAAATAACACAGATTTTCGCATATGTATGTGCATATAGAAATGTTTTAAAATTCAGACTAAAACAAAAAGCAAAAAAAGTTCTGTGCCCCCATAACTCTTTTATTAAGTATATTAAATAATTTAAAATATTCTCGTAATAAAATAGGGCATTATCATTTTTTCTATGATATAATACATGAAATACCAATGTAGCCTAACAACATTTTAAGTGTCAATCCAATAAGCCATTAAACATAAGAATATGTATCTATATTTCCATGTATAAGCCGAGAATTTTTAAACATTGTTTTGACTCCGAAGTAAGGGGGGTTGGCTTATGTTATAAGTATAAGAAAATTTCAAAAATTTATATCCTAAAATGAAAAACTTAAAAATACTTACAAATTCCTATAAATACTTTAAAATTCCATTTTTTGCAGTTAAAAAAACTCAAATCCTCATTCAGCATCCAAAATTTTATAAGAATTTTCAAGCAACTCCATAAAATCGCTTTTTCTTATTAGTACATCAGTATGAATATCGACAGTGTCTAATTCATCATGATCACAATCGCCATCTTCATCAAAAATAGTCCCGTCCATCGTATTATTGATGCAACTTGTGGTAATTCAAGCCAAAAGTAGTATATTTAGTTTTACGACCAAGTCTTAAAAGAATGAGTAAAATAAACAGATTTATCTGTGAATTCAAGACAAAATGGAAGAGATCAATAATTTCGGAGGGATTAATTTTTTCTGTTATCTACATGCGAAAACGTGCTAATTTTTGTTCGCAGAATTTTTCGTCGCCATTTTTTAATATCGGCTTACATACAAATTTCCAATTTTGGATCTTTTTCACTGGAAAATTGCATACTCGAATTATACACGAAGCGGCTTATATATGGAAATATGCGGTATTGTAAGATTCGTAAATAAAATATAAATTCGGTGGATTTTTTATAGCTTTATATGTGGATGCTGGTTTCAAAATTCGTCCCATCCAAAAAATCAAATTTTGGGACATCTCGAAAAACCTTTAAATGCGTCTATTGGTTTTCATTGTAAACCAATATTTTATAATGAGTTACCTGAGAATAAGATAGTTCTATCTGGCCAAAACTCACTTTGCAGTTAAAACATTTTGAAAATCAGCATTCTCTGTACATGCATCTATTAAAGTTTGCAAAAATCTTTTGCCATTGATAAGTTCGCATGTAGGTGTAAACATCAATTCTACGAAATCGAAGTTCGTAAATAATATTTTAGTTGATTTTTTTATATTTTAAAAAATTGATAGAGCCTCAATATTCTCAAATGTCGTGTCGTGCTTAGAATAACAATGTTCTACTATAAAAGAACCATGTTATTCTTAATTTGTGTATGTGTGTTTTTTATGCAGAATTATCCAATGTATTTCAAATTTTAAATATAGGTTCATTCTGATACGTTTCTGATAAGGTGAATCCCTGAATAGTTTTAAGAGTTTAATGGCTAGGTCTAGAGAGGGGAACAGAGGATATCTCCCTTTAAATTAAAAAAAAAATGTTTCTTTTACGCAGAATTATCCGATTTTCTAAAAATTTTGGATGTAGGTTCATAATGATAAAGTGTATTTCTGATAGGTATGGGGTTCTTTTGCTAATTAAAAAGGGGGAGGTGATTATCTCCCCCTTAAATTAGATAACTTGGTTATTATGCAAAATAATCCCATGTATTTCAAATTTTAAATATAAATTCTTTCTGATAAGGCGAATCTCTGAATAGTCTTAAGTGTTTAATGGCCAAATAAAGAGGAGATAACAGGGATAATCTTTCATAAATTAAATGAATGGCTTTTTACGCAGAATTAACGAAGTTGCTTCAAATTTTGGATGTAGATTCATTATGATAAAACGTATCTCTGATTAGTTATGGGGTTCTTTTGCTAATTAAAAAGGGGGCGGTTAATCCCCCCTTAAATTAGATAAATTGTTTTTGATACACAATTATGTGATGTATAATTCTGATTAGTTATGAGGTTCTTTTGCTAAATAAAAATGGAGGAACGGGCGATTATCCCCCTCCTTAAATTAGACAAATTGGATTTTTTTCACAATTATCCGATGTATTTCGAATTTTGGATGTAGGTTCTTTCTGGTAATGTGAATCCCTGAATAGTTTTAAGGGCTTAATGGCGGCATATAGAAGGCAAAGTATAGAAGGGGGAACGGGAGATAATCCCTCTTAAATTAAAAAAATTGTGTTTTACGCAGAATTATCTGATTTGAAAAATTTTGGATATAGGCTCATTATGATAAGTCGTATCATAAGGCTGATTAGTTAAGGGGTTTATTTTCTTATTAAAAAGGGGGGCGGACTATTATCCCCCCTTAAATTAGATAAATTGTAGTTTATGTCACCTTTTTTCCGATATTTTTTTTCCGGCCACTTTTTTTCCTTGACTCGTAAAAATCACTATAAAATCGAAACGATGCGTAGGACGCGTTTCGAGATTGAAGATAATTATTGTAAGCAATCTATTGTAAGCATTTTTTGTAAGCAACAGCTATTGTAATCCCGCAAGGGATAGAATTATACAAATTAACAGAAAAGGAAAAGGGGGGCTGATTACAGTGAGTGCGACAGGTGGTGTCAGCAGTGATATTTATAAAGCGTTATTATTATAATTGTCAAATATTGCCAGATTTTGGTGCTTTTTCTATTATATTTTTCAAGTATTATAAATATTATTATAGTTAAATTTATTAAAATCTTTGATTAAAACATGCATTTATAGGAAAATTTTCTTTGTTTTTCTTTCTTTAAGCCTGCGCACAATTGGGATTCAATACTCTAAAAATAAATGTATTTTAACTTTACAATCTGACGCAATTCAAAATCATCTTTGAAAACCCTAATAAGAAATTTAAAAAAGTTTTTAAAAGACAAAATAAATCGAAACCATGCATTTTTAAATGAAATGAAGAAATAAAATAAAGGCCCTGAAGACATAATTTTGTATAATTTAAGGTACCATAAATAATGAGCTAACTAATCATAAATAATAATGATTAATGTATCATAAATAAGCAAACATATGGTAAAATCTGAAAGTATGTATGCATTTCCTATGCATGGCAGATATTCCTTGAATATGAGATCAGGATAATTTGTGATTCGAAACAAATATATTTTATTTGCAAGAAAACTGCTGTATAAAAATAATACTTTAAAAAATAAAAACAAAAAAAGGTAAATTTATTTGTCATGTACTAAAGAGTTTTGAATTTTAAGGATATTTTCTTAATAAATACAAATGGTGAAAACAGTTTTGTCCAGATTTTTTAAGGAGAAAAGGGTAAAATAAGGATTGTTAAATATTTATTGATGGCATTTTCCGAGTGAAAAAATAATTTAACACATGTTCAATACGAATATACTATAAGTAATCTCCATAAAATTGCTTACGCTTTTGAATAAAATGTGCATCATTTTTAAAACAAAAAGTATGTTTTAATTGATAAAATTAGAATATTATTTTAGAAATGCGACCAATTCTAATAGCAATAGCCAATCAGCTCAAAAAATAGTGACCAATTTTCTAAAGGACAAATATTTTCGCGTATGGAATGTGTATTAATAAAAATGTGTAATTTTATTGCTAAAACTTTCAAGCAAATTTACCAACGAAAAGTTCAAAAGATAAATTTCGCAAATTGTGTCTAAAGCACATTAAATGCGACTTGAGATCATGCTTCAAATTAATATTACAAATATATTATACATGTAGAAAGAAATGAAATTTCTTTTCACTTTTTGTTTTATTTCCTTTATTTTATTTTACTTATTACGTTGATTTTATGCGAAGCAACTAATTGCAATGTATCAAGTTGTCGTTATTTCTGATAAAAAATAATAAAAAAAAAAAAAAAATAGAAGAAACTTTGTATTTACACGCACTTTTACACATGCAATAAAATATTAAATGTTTTTATCAAATTTATCTCCCAACTTATTTGTGCTCTACTAATATGTGTCGGATAATAATAGCTACTATAGTCGGATAAAAATGGCTAATTTTTTATTTGAGCTCTCATCTATAACAATCATCCTCTAATAAGTATTATTCCCTTTGATTACAATGATATTTTTTCCCCTTTGCTTTTCCCCGGTGAAAAAAATCCTGTCATATTTCCCCTCTCTAAAAGAGGCGGTGAAGTTCTGATAAGAAATCCAACCCTCCAGTTCACCCCAGTCAGAATAAGAGGGGGTAAAATTTTCGGCCGTCTGCTCGGCCGTTTGAGGTATGAAAGAAAATTGATCTCCGGTCTTCAGAGATTTAATCTTTTTCATTTAAACTCTTTTACATTACTTTTCGAAGAAACAACGATGAATCACTTAAAGTCTGCAAGCAGGTTTCTGAGAATACTCTTCAAAAGTCGTGGAAGAATTTATGATCTACAAATTGTGATTCTTGAGTAACAAGCAAGCTTGAAATAGAAGGAAGAATAGACAAGAATGAAACGGTATTTACACCTGAAGATTTTGTGAACATGTTACAGAGAAAAAAAACTGATTGTCGTTGTACAACAATTGGATTGCGCTTTACATACTGCTTCAACATTACTTCAATTTAGCAACAGCCAAATACAGAAATCATTCTGTCATATGTATTTATCTATTGCCAGTTAATCACGTTCGATGTACCGGCGTCATGTTGATAAAAACACGAACAAAATTATTCGAATCAAGAACCAAATAGAGAAAAGTTTTGTTGTATTGAAGTGTTGAAATTATCCGTTTATCATACTATATTTTTGTTGTATGCAAAGTAATCTTTGTTTGATCAAAAAAAAAAAAAAAACGGTTAAGAATCGAAATTTTATTAGCCTCCGATGCTATTTCTTTCAGACAAGCTAAAAATGTCGTGTCATCAGCCCTGAATTTTCTACTCAACCGATTTTTATAATTATTTTTTTAAATGAAAGTTATTTATTTTTAGTTGTGCCCATTTTAGCTATTTTTTAATTTATTTCCATTTTTATATTTTATTTTTAATTTTAAATGCTTTTTTACGATATTTCTTCAAAATGGTGGCAACTTAGTTTAGCTTTTCTCTCGATAATAAAAATTTATTTTCCATTATTGCTAACATTTCTTTTCATTTGGCGACTGTTTTTTATTTCTTCGCTAATGTTGATGTAAAGCCAGCAAGAACCTTGCCGATACGACACCTCAAAATTTCTAGATAAAAAAAATATAGGGCGTCATACGAAGTCTACGAGACTCCTGGGAATATTAGATCTTATTTGAAGAAAACAGCTTCAACTACAAAGAATAGAAAACGTACAGTAAAAATCTTAAATTAATAGATAGCCCGTAAAAATTAAAAAAAAAAAGATTGATGAATAATTTAAATTTAAATTTAAAGATAAAGATAAAGATAAAAGACGAAGAACATTACAGAAAAAGGAGGGGGGTATCAAATTGCTAAGGCAAAAAATTAATTTTTCAAACAGTAACTAGTGAAGAAGTAGAATTTTTATCAAATAGTTCTGATAATGATGATACTAATTTATGTCATTTAATTAGCGCTAATTATTTGATTATCGTGGTCTTAATTTGTTTTTTTTTTTCACTATTTATTTTCTAAAAAGCATGCTAATAAGGTTAAAAAATGTGTAATAAATATGTCTTAAACAAAAATTTTTCTATGTTATTTCTCTTTAAATTTTACTAAAATATTTCAAGATTCAAATATTTACGAATCGAACCCAGAACCCTTGGATGTAGAGTATATAGATTATATATACACCCACGATATAGAGTATTTCAAGGGTTCCGGGTTCGATCCCCGGCTTGGACGTTTTTCACCATGTTGGTTCTACGCTTCGTATGCAAATGATAATTCACACATTTAAATATTCAATAATTTCAAGCATAATTTCACAGCTGGAAATTTAAATATATGTTCACCGATGCTGGATTTGTTTGTGTCACATGTTATGCCTCAAGATTGTTTGCGCATGAAGACATTCATCTAGTGCTGCAGAGCAGCCTTCCCAACATATGAGAGTGAAGAAAACTAAGCAGGGCATCGTCCTCTTAGCTTAAATGGTAGAACCCTTGGAACGCAATTATAAGGGTTCCGGGTTCGATCCCCGGTTTGGACACTTTTCACAATGCTGGTTCTACGCTTAATAAGCAAGTGATAATTCAGATATTTAATAATCAGATTTTCTCTGCCAATGAACTAGTAGTAGTCATTGTAAAAGATTGTCATAATATTTCTGAATTTGTGCTTAATCAACTGGTCACTTCTATATAAAAGAGGAGTGTTTGAGTTTATAGAGAAAAATAGACGACCAATATCGTGTTAATTTACATGTTGTTCTTGTTTTTATACAAGAGTTTTATGTTAATACTGTATTTTTGAATGTTGTTTATATTTTTTTGTTAACACAATTATTTATTGCATTATTCAAAATTATTCCAAATTAATTTTAATAAATATGTTACATTTTGATATCTCATTTGTTTAAACTATAATTAGAACTTTTATTTACTCCATAACTTTCAAAATCAAAATGGTCTTAGAATTTTTAGCGCACTGTAATAATTACGGTTTATTTTATACATCTTTTTAATAAGTTAGGTAAATGTAAACTTCAAATGCACGTTTGTTTTTCCAGTTATTTAGTTTGAAAATGTCCTGGAGGTCTAGAATTATGCTGATACATTCAACTTAAAGAAATTCAATTCTGTAAATGGCATACTCTTCGATTCAAATGTCCCCTAATGTTATAATAAGACTCGTTTTCCTTCCGAAATAAAATTACTCAAGTAACATTTGAGTCGCAAGTGATCACGGTATCACAATTTTTAATCGTCTAAACTGCATCAATTTCCAACAAATGTTTTCAAAAAAGTATTTTTCTATTAGCATAATCGGTACTATATGTCCGGGTTTTCTTTAAATATAAGAAAAATACCATTCGGATTACCTTTTATCGTAATTCACGGAATAATTCTTTTATCTTTGCATTGTTCTGCTTGCTCCATTGCTGTTTTCTTAAAGTATTTACAAAAAATTTATTCTACTTTAATCGATTATTTACTGGTTTTATTTTATAAATGTCAAATAAACTGTTTATTTATTTCATATCATTCATATTATGCTTAATATATATAAATTAAGTAATTATTTGTTTTTATATGGCGAAATGGTTTGTTAAAATGTGAAAGCTATAAAAATAAATTATTTACAAATTCTACTGACGCTTCGAAAGGTGTCTACGTAATGTTCTCAACATTGTGTGCTACATTTGATGTAATAAAAATTCTAAAAAGATAGCAAAAATTATTTTGAAATCCATTTTCATTATGTAGGGTAGATGTGCCAAAAATGAATATCCTTCCAGTAATTGAAGCCCATCAAGCTTTTGGTTTATAAAAAATAACCAATAAAAATTTGGTTTTATTAATTTTTTCATAATACTCTTTTGCATATTTTATAATTTTGTACTATTGTTGAGACTTTTAATCAAACAAATCTGGAAGCAAAAGATTATGTTTAAAGTTTCACTATTTTTCTTTAAAAATCTTAATGAGCATTCAAAAACTACTTCATTTAATAAACTTAGGGGGAACTGAGACACATTGATACACCCCCTGTACAGCACACAAGGTCATTACAGGAAATTTCACAACAGCTACAAAAGGTGATACTAGTGAAATTAACTACATACAGAAAGTTTTGGAATGATTCAATAGTGTGATGAAATGGGATGGGTGATTAATTGTTTTTGTAGGTCAAAAGTAAATTTGAGTTGTACAATTGAAATGGTATTATACAACTGTTCCAGTATTTTCAACCGAAAAGAATGCCCTCCATGGCAAGTAAAGCTACTTTTTATCAGTTCCTCATTCTTTATTGTTAGATAAATTATGACGTGTTGGATTTGCGACTCATTTTATTCAAAATGGCTGTATGGGGCACATTGATACAGTCTTTATCGGGGCACATTGATACAACCTAACTCCTTTTCTAGTTCATTTTTCATTATCATTTATTTTTTTTACCATACACTCCTTAATTCAACCATTTTTCGTCAAATATTTCTACTATTAGTTTTTATTGAAGTGAAATAGCTCTAACTTCTTTATATTAGAACATTTTATAGAATTTTTGCAAACAAAAGGCGTACAAACTTACACAATATCTAGTGCTAGTAGAATTAACTAAAGAAATGGACGGCAGCCTGGCAAATCTCAAATTTTTATCGATTCTCCAGAGAAAAAAGCATTATCGACATGAGAAATATTAAGTAAGAGAAACAAACTGCAGAACAGTACAGGATAATTATATTATAAACATAATTTTTAATATAATTACCCTTTATTTTCTGTTTGTAAACCGATTTATAAACAGGAAACCTGGTAATTCTTTCACATTTCCTAAGAAAGAAGATAATTCTGGGGTTAAAGCGCCAGATATGACAAAGTTATCACAGCCAACAAACAGACAAGGAACAGACAGAACATCATGTCATTATACATTTCATTTTAATTGTTTTAATATCGCTTACAAATAAATTGTGTGCGATTTTAATGGCTATAAATATATATAAAATGGTTTGCTAACTATTTTTCTATGAAAAATATGCATTGGTGTTCTTTTGTCTCTATTTTCCTCCAGACGTGTTAAAGTGTATCAATCTGCCCCGGGGATGGGACACATTGATACAAATTATTTTTTTTTTATTTTTTTTAAATTACATGCAAAAATAATATGTAAAACAACGATTGTACATTTTTATTACACACTACACAGGTTTTGCTGACATCACATAGAAAAATAACTTGAAATTTCTGCTTTCTAGACACCAAATTTTTTTTTTTTTTTTTTTTTTTTTTTTTTTTTTTTTTTTTTTTTTTTTTTTTTGAAAAAAGCTGTATCAATGTCCCCCAGTTCCCCCTATATATTAAATTTATTATTCTAATTTTTACATTTGAAACTTTTTGTTTTGGTAGTAGAAAACTTTGAATTTTATGTAATAATAGCCATTTACAAAATTTCATTTATTTATAAAGTTTTAAGATGGGTGTCCATGTTCATTACCGGGATGTTTAATAAGTCATTTTTAATAACGGACACACCATATAATCTTGCTAAAAATTCGATTTCGATAATATTTACAGTGCATAAAACATTTTGACTTAATTGAAAACTTTAAAATTTAACTTTTAAATTACACTTAAGAAAATATAATAACACCAAAACTTTTATAAAACTTTTAAGTTATATTAATGTTGTTTAAAAAAAAATTCAAAAAAATTCTTCCTTTTTTCTTATTATTTTTAAATGAATAAATTTTACCTTGCATATTTTATAATATAGTAATCAAACCAGCCAAAAAACCGAAAGTATTGTGTAAGGGAACAGTCAATGAAGGGCTCATGGGGCTTAATCCTTCACCATTTAAATAGAATATTAATTACAGAATATAAAATAGTATACATAATAGTTGCATAATAGTTACAATACATAGAATAAAATAAATACAGAAGCTGTTAAAAATCTACTTTCTGTCTTTAAAGTTCTTTCATTCCGACAAATATATTCATATGCATATATTATATATGTTTGAAGACTCTAGGAACCAAAGGACGTAAATGACAGAATTGAAAAAAAAAATAATTAAGTGCACAGACGATCTGGAAATATGCTTTTTTCTTTTCAGGTAAAGTAATCTAAGTGATTTTCTAATTATGTGCTGAATTCTAGAGATAAAGCACTTTTGACGAATAATAATCAATATTGATTAATTAAAAATTTAAAGTAAATTTTACTCGACATTTTTTACAGCTATTGAAATAATAGTTCAAAGACTACAATGAAACCAGTAGGCTGTTTCCTATTTCAATTCAGTCAATTATTATTGGTTTTCAAATTTAACGTCAATTATCTATAAATTCAATTTACTTCGAATCAAATTTTTGAGACTTGTGCACCTTGGCTTCTAAAGTCATCATATACAGGATGATTATAAAAAAACTATCCCGACATTTGGGCCCCTAACTATCATACCATGCACAGATACTGAATGAAATTTTGGCAAAAGGTATTTTGAGGTATGCGCTCAAGAATGACAAGGAAAACAACAGTGTCACTTGAAGTTGTCTCACAGTTGTCACTATGAGAGATTGTTAATTTTTGGTGACAGGTGACCCCCCACCTTGAGGGTCGAAAAATTTAAAATGCTTATAACTCGCGATCTAATTTTCGTAGCGCGGCCATATTTTGTTTGGTAATTTATTATGAGACAGTTTTAATTTTTGGTGAAAGGAACCCCCCCCCCCCACGGTGAGGGTCGAAATATTTAAAATTATTATAACTCGCAATCTAATTTTCGTATCGCGGCCAAATTTTGTTCGGTAATTTATTATGAGAGATTGTTAATTTTTGGTGACAGGAGACCCCCCACGGTGAGGGTCGAAAAATTTAAAATGCTTATAACTCGCGATCTAATTTTCGTATCGCGGCCAAATTTTGCTTGGTAATTTACTATGAGAGAGTGTTAATTTTTGGTGACAGAAGACCCCCCACGGTGAGGGTCGAAAAATTTAAAATGCTTATAACTCGCGATCAATTTTCGTAGCGCGGCCAAATTTTGTTTAATGATTTATTATGAAACAGTGTTAAATTTTGGTGACAGGAGACCCCCCCCCCCCATGGTGAGGGTCAAAAAGTTGAAATGCATATAACACGTGATCTAACTTTCGTAGCGCGGCCATATTTTGTTCGGTAATTTATTATGAGAAAGTGTTAATTTTTGGTGACAGGAGACCCCCCACGGTGAGGGTCGATAAAGATAAAACGCTTATAACTCGTGATCTAATATTCGTAGCGCGGCCAAATTTTGTTTGGTAATTTATTATGAGACAGTGTTAATTTTTGGTGACAGGAGATCCCCCATGGTGAGGGTTGAAAATTTTAAAATGCTTATAACTCGCGGTCTAATTTTCGTAGCGCGGCCAAATTTTGTTTGATAATTTATTATGAGACAGTGTTACTTTTGGTGACAGGAGACCCCCCCTCCCCCACGGTGAAGGTAGGAAATTTTAAAATGCTTATAACTCGCGATCTAATTTTCGTCGCGCGGCCAAATTTCGTTTGGTAATTTTTAATGAGATGATGTTAATTTTTGGTGACAGGAGACCCCTCACGGTGAGGATCGTAAAATTTATAATGCTTATAACTCGCGATCTAATTTTCGTAGTGCGGCGAAATTTTGTTTGGTAATTTATTAAGGTATTGCATAGCTTTTATCGCGGGCTTTGAGCGCGGCAAAAGAATCTAGAAATTCCGTAACGAGATAAAACCTAACACTCCTGCTAATGTCGCATCAGTTTGGCAGTCTTCGGCACGGTATCCTTCGGTAGACTTCGACAGACATTAAAGCGGTATTTTTCTGATATTTTGAGAATATCAAGTCTCAAACTTATTTTTTTTTATTTCAGCTAATATAAACATATAGTTTCAATGATAAAAATTCCTGATTAACCTACATGTATTGTAAGATAATAAAAATATTTTAAACGATATTAATTTCTCATTTATTCAATAAAAGAAAAAAAAAGTTTTGTTATCGGTCATCACGCTCAAAAAGTATAACTTGAATTAATATCAAAGACAAAAAAAAACTGCATAAATAAAAAGTAAATAAATAATTATGATAGCATAAGTTGATAAAAAATGCTATGCAATAGCTTTACCGTGGCAGTCCCCGAGTGCCACACGTCTTTTTTTTTTCTTTTCCCTTGCCTAGCTTGGGTGATTTTCATGCTACAGTTGCCGTTCCAACGCTATTTAGGGTTTTTCACAATGGAGATCACATTCCAATACAAAAAACTAGCTGTTGCCATTTGATATTTTCGAAATTTTCTCACTGTAACTATTTGAGTGACACTGTTTTTTTTCATATCATTCTTGAGCGCATACCTGAAAATACCTTTTGCCAAAATTTTATCCAGTTTCTGGGAATGGTATGATACTAAAGGGCCCAAATATCGGAATAGTTTTTTTTATAATCACCCTGTATATATATATATATATATTCATATATATATATATATATATATATATATTAATAAAAGTTTTAGTAATCACGAAACTTAGTAAATCTGCAGATCAGCGGCTTCGATCATCACTTTTATAGTGTTATTTTGGAATTACTTTACTTAGTCTTTTAAATATCCATCTGAAGGTATAATTTTTTTTCTATTTGTAATATTAATTATTCCAAGTAACATACCAAGTAGTCTCTGGAAGTTTAATTATTAAAAATAATGAGACAAAACTATACACAAATACTCCAAAACTTTTTTATCGTTATTAACTTTGAAATTCCCTCACTATCCAAATAATTTGATGGAAGTAATAGTCTGATATTTAGTACTTTAAAGTATCTATCAAAAATAATTAGAATATTGATCTTCTCATAATTACAATAATTGATGCATATAGTGAACGATTATATTAATTATTTATTGAATATTTTATTAATTACTGGTACCGTAATTGTTAAATTTATTAGGAAATAACTATTTTGTTTTCATTGGTATGCTTTCATTAAATTCTAACTCTAAATACACTCATAAAATCGATTGTATTAAATTAACTTTTATGGGGTGTCCATTACTGAAATAGAGAGTGTCCAATTCCATTATATTTCTGTATTTACAATTAAATTTTAGTTCATCTTGGAAAATGAGACTATTAGAATGATTAAATATCGCTGATAGATTAATACAATATGAAAAAAAATCCCTGTCGGCTGGGCCTATAGGCGGAGGTAGATTTCGAAAAGTGATCATTTCAACAAAAAAAAAAAAAAAAAAAAAAAAAAAAAATATATATATATATATATATATATATATGTGTGTGTGTGTGTGTATGTATGTATATATATATATATATATGATTAGAGATAAACCCAGTTTAATAACTTCATTTGGCAGTTTATGAAAATTTTTTAATTTCCTTTTTCTGCAAAAACTGGTTTTATCAGAATCATCTTAAGAAAAATTCAGCTCAAATGCCCATTTTGACAACATATTTTGAAAGAGATTCTGAATTTATTAAAAAATCGACCAAAACAGTACATTATACAGTTCCTAAATAACAGAAAACTGTCAGTTGAATGCATTTGAGAAAAAAATTGAATTTAAAAATGAGTCATAAAATAACCGATTTGTTGTTTGAATACATCCTTAATTCTTTAATCATGATTACTTCGGAAAATTTTGTGCGAAATACTCACTTTGACAGCATTTTTAAAAATATATTCTATATTTATCAAAAAACTGGCCAATGCGTCACAGTATATAGTTGCAAAATAAGAGGATCTGTAAATTGGATGCGTTTGAGAGCGAAAATGGATTTTAAAACGAGTCATAAAAAACGCAATTTTCTATGTGAAAACTTCCTTAAATTTTCAAATCACGAAGACTTCGGAAAATTCTGTTCAAAATACCCTTTTTGGTAGCCTTTTTTGAAATATATTCCGTCTTTATCAAAAAACTGACCAATACATCACATTATATAGTTCCTAAATAAGAGGATCTGTAAATTGAATGCATTTGAGAACAAAAATGGATTTAAAAACGAGTCAGAAAAAAAACGCAATTTCTTATTTGAATACTTCCTTCAATTTTCAGTCCCGATGACTTTCGGAAATTCTGTTCAAAATACCCTTTTTGGTAGCCTTTTAGGTAGATTTCGTAAGAAATACTACCTATTGTAATCGCACCAGTTTATATATCTATCTATCTATCTATATATCTCACTTTTTTATGGACACGATAACTTCTATAATTCTTCACCAATTTCCACCAAACTGGTACATAAAATCAAAGGGGATAAAATCTTGGCTAAGTTCGTTAATGGGTAAAATCGGACCAAGGGGGTCGGAATAGGGGGCGTTTTTGTGGAAACCGAAAAAACGCCATAACTTCTTAATTAAAGTAGATATCTAATCGGTTTAAAGTTCATATTACTTCTTAAAAATGGGCCAAAAGTATATGCATGACAGATTTCTGATAAATTTAGAAGTGGGCTCAAGGGGCGAAAAAAAATGGGATTTTGAGAGAAACAAATTCATAACTTCATCAATTTTCAAGATATCAAGTCCAACTAAATTTTTTGTAAATGTTCTTAAAATTATCTAAAACTTTTGTATTTACAAGTTTTTGATAGGACCAACTTTTACCGACGAAAAAAATTAAAAACAAAAAGAAAAAGGGCGCTGAAAAAAGAGAAAAATAAATAACTCTGTCAATTTTTAAGATATCAAATCTGATTAAATTTATTTTACATCTTCTCAAAAATATCTACAACTTTTATATTGACAAGTTTTTCATAGGACCAATTCGTATAGCAAAAAGACATTAAACAAAAATGGGAGTTGGAGAAAAGACCTCAAATCCAAACTGCTTATATTCTGACTCATTTTTAAATTCATTTTTGATTTTAAACGCATCCAAATGGTAGATCCTCTTATTTAGAAACTGTATAAAGTGACGCATTGGTCAATTTTCTGATAAAGGAAGAATATATTTCAAAAAAGGCTACCAAAAAGGGTATTTTGAACAGAATTTCCGAAAGTCATCGGGACTGAAAATTGAAGGAAGTATTCAAATGAGAAATTGCGTTTTTTTCTGACTCGTTTTTAAATCCATTTTTGTTCTCAAGCGCATCCAATTTACAGATCCTCTTATTTAGGAACTATATAATGTGATGCATTGGTCAGTTTTTTGATAAAGACGGAATCTATGTCAAAAAAGGCACAAAAAAGGGTATTTTGAACAGAATTTTCTGAAATCATCGTGACTGAAAATTTAAAGAAGTGTTCAAATAAAAAATTGCGTTTTTTTCTGCCTCGTTTTTAAATCCATTTTTGCTCTCAAATGCATCCAATTTACAAATCCTTTTATTTAGGAACTATATAATGTGATGCATTGATCGGTTTTTTGATAAAAACAGAATATATTTAGAAAAAGGCTACCAAAAAGGGTATTTTGAACAGAATTTCCCGAAGTCTTCGTGATTTGAAAATTTAAGGAAGTTTTCACATAGTAAATTGCGTTTTTTATGACTCGTTTTAAAATCCATTTTCGCTCCCAAAAGCATCCAATTTACAGATCCTCTTATTTAGGAACTATATACTGTGAAGCATTGGCAAGTTTTTTGATAAAGATAGAATATATTTTTAAAAATGCTGTCAAAGTGAGTATTTCGCGCAAAATTTTCCTAAGCAATTATGATTAAAGAATTAAGGATGTATTCAAACAACAAACCGGTTATTTTATGACTCATTTTTAAATTCAATTTTTTTCTCAAATGCATTCAACTGACAGTTTTTTGTTATTTAGGAACTTTATAATGTACTGTTTTGGTCGATTTTTTAATAAATTCAGAATCTATTTCAAAATATGTTGTCAAAATGGGCATTTGAGCTGAATTTTTCTTAAAATGATTCTGATAAAACCAGTTTTTGCAGAAAAATGAAATTAAAATTTTTTCATAAACTGCCAAATGAAGTTATTAAACTGGGTTTAGCTCAAATCATATATATATATTTTTTTTTGTTTGTTTGTTTGTTTGTTTTTGTTGAAATGAGCACTCTTCGAAATCTACCTCCGCCTATAGGCCCAGCCGACAGGGATTTTTTGAAATATATTCTGTCTTTATCAGAAAATTGACCAATGCGTCACTTTATACAGTTTCTAAATAAGAGGATCTACCATTTGGATGGGTTTAAAATCAAAAATAAATTTAAAAATGAGTCAGAATATAAGCAGTTTGGATTTGAGGTTTTTTTCTCCAACTCCTATTTTTGTTTAATTTCTTTTTGCTATACGAATTGGTCCTATGAAAAACTTGTCAATATAAAAGTTGTAGATATTTTTGAGAAGATATAAAATAAATTTAATCAGATTTGATATCTTAAAAATTGACGGAGTTATGAATTTTTTTCTTTTTTCAGCGCCCTTTTTCTTTTCGTTTTTAATTTTTTTCGTCAGTAAAAGTTGGTCCTATCAAAAACTTGTAAATACAAAAGATTTATATAATTTTAAGAACATTTACAAAAAATTTAGTTGGACTTGATATCTTTAAAATTGACGAAGTTATGAATTTTTTTCTCTCAAAATCCCTGTTTTTTTTCGCCCCTTAAGCCCACTTCTAAATTTATCAAAAATCTGTCATGCATATACTTTTAGCCCATTTTTAAGAAGTAATATAAACTTTAAACCGATTCGATATCTACTTTAATTAAGAAGTTATGGCGTTTTTTCGGTTTTCACAAAAACGCCCCCTATTCCGCCCCCCTTAGTCCGATTTTGCCCATTAACGAACTTAGCCAAGATTTTAACCCCATTGATTTTATGTACAAGTTTGGTGGAGATTGGTGAAGAATTATAGAAATTATCGTGTCCATAAAAAAGTGAGATATATATATGTAGATAGATAGATAGATAGATAGATAAATGGTGCGATTGCAATAGGTAGTATTTCTTACGAAATCTACCTAAAAAACTGGAATATAGTAATTAAAACTATTAATTAAAAATATATATAAAAGCTCCTTAAGGTTGTCCGTTACTGGCACATCAACCTTATATATTTTTTTTCTCATAAAATATTCTGTTTGCCTAAATATCAGAAATAATAATAATATTAAATATAATATTATTAATAAATAATAATAATAATGCTAAATAAAAATATTTTTATAAGATTTATAATTTTTTATAGGATTAATAATTTATTTTCTAACATGATGCATACTAAATATTATGTCGTAAAATGTTTCTTTAGAATGCAAATGGGCATTTGAGTCGGTAACATTTAGGAGGAATTATCCGTTACAAATTTTAAGAAAACGAATTTGTAATCCTTTGAGCTGGATTATTTTCCATCATTTTTTTAGGTACTTCTTTATTTAGAAAACATGCACTATATGTCCGAATATTTTGCAAAAATTGTCTACAATATAAATCTATAAAATGAATCTATAAAGTGAACCTATAAAAATTATAACAGAAAACAATATCTAGAAATTTTAAGTATGTTAACCTTCCCACTGCCGCGACCGGATATATCCGTTCACTAGACTGCAGGTTTCACTGCAGTTGAAGATTTATTTAAATTAATACAATTCTACAAATATAATCCAGTTTTAAGTAATTAAGTTATGATTGGTGCTTTCATGGCTTATAAGCATAAACTTAACAACAAAATAATATATTCCATGAGAGAAAAACACTCTTTTATTAACATTTAAAGGGGCTCGGGAGTTGAAAACTTTTCAAAAAATCGATTTTTTTATGATCTAATTTGATTATTCATTGAATTCTTAACTCAATGCAAAAAACCGCATAAAAATATTTGCATTTTTAACGGAGTTATAAGCATTTATGTATCAACACTTTCATAGCCGCATCCATATAATTTTAAGTCGCGTTTTCTCAAAACTTGATTTTTGATGACAAACACCAAGATTAAAAAAAACTATTTGATGGAATGGCTTAATTTTTTTTGCATGCATATAACATCATTATCTAGATTATGAATTAATATATTTTAGATAGTTTAATATTTTGAGTATTTTTAATGGAAAAAAGTTGTATTTTTTAGGGTTTTTTAAAATTTTCAACTTCGAGAGATTTTTTTTTTTTTTTTTTTTAAGTGATAGTTATATCCTTAATTCATAATCTAGATAATGATGTTATATGCATGCAAAAAAATTAAGCCATTCCATCAAATAGTTTTTTTTTTTAATCTTGGTGTTAGTCCTCAAAAATCAAGTTTTGAGAAAACATGACTTAAAGTTGAAATTATATGGATGTGGCTATGTAAATATTGATACATAAATGTTTATAACTCCGTTAAAAATGCTAACATTTTTATGCGGCTTTTTGCATTCAGTTAAAAATTAATTGAATAATCAAACTAGATCATAAAAAATCGATTTTTTGAAAAGTTTTCAACCCCTGAGCCCCCTTAAAATAAATTGCAGAGAAAAAGACATTTTAATTTTTTGCTCGGCGGTCAGAAGTTTAATCTAAAATTACAGATAATTCTGATAGGATATATGTTCTTAATAGGTTTCGAATTATGTTTAAGAAAATATATCCTTTTTAGTTCTTTTCTTTCAATTGCTAATAAAATAAAAAATCTTGGATACAGCTTAGATTATGAAACACATCCAGAAAACTGTAATAAAATTTAAAGTTTATTAAGGAAAAAGATGATGTCTTAATAAAAAATTTTAAAAACTTATAATTCATTTGAAAACTGAATTTTTGTTAATACCACCAATACTCGAAAAACATTCGAATTTTTTTGTGCGGCACCACACTTTAAAACATTTGTGTAATGTTACTCCATAAAGTTGGTGGCAGCCAATCTGCCATTAAGTTTATGGTGGAATAACCGATAATACCGATTTAACTAAGATAACTAGTGTAACATTACACTAATATGTAATGTTACATCAGTAATTTATGTTTAAATTACATCATTATATAAGTGAAAAATCACACCATAACACTGGTGGCAGAAAAGTTGCCAATAGTGTTATGGAGTAATGTTACACAAATGTTTTACAAGTGCATAAACTACCTACAGATTTGTATGTAAATAGTATGATAAAAGTTAATTCACTCAAATGTGTCATTTATGTTGTATATGACGACCAATTGTTTGAACGACGGATATAGGCGTAAAAGATGGGGGGGTACCCTTCATGGGAGGCTTTCTAAGAGATCCTAACCTGCATTTAAGCAAGGAAATCAAAGGTTAACCACTGGGAACTCCGAACGATGGGCGCGATTGGCTTTGAAACCAACACCGCCCGTCTACCATCTTCGAGAGTAGATTTTCTCGAGTTCACTCACATGACCGGCATTATTCAAAACAGAAATTTCCGTGAATAGATGTAAATATATTTAAGGAATTCTGTGCATACGTGAATAAGCACAACCAAGTAATGCTAAAAAAATAGTTAAATTTAAAAACGTGTAATATAACTGAAAACGCATTTTTAGCAAATAATTGTTCATACACTTGAATAGCTAAATTACCGTTCAATATCTTCTGTAGCAGCTTATGATCGTCCCCTAACTCTTTACTGCACTAACTTTTCTATTTTTATTATTATTCTCAATCTAAATATTAGTCTCATAATGAGAAAAAAATCCAAAAAAATCTTCAACTTTTCAGCTATTTATTTTATATTTTATGGTGTATGCCATACGTACGAAGTTAGGATTTAAAAAATATATATTTCTTTATTTTGCAATTAATTGGGCTTAAGTTAATTAATTTTATCTGATTAACACTCTGCAACATTTTTATGTTAATATTTTTAAGTATTCAGTAAAAAGCAATAAAGGTAAATCTTACCTTAATAGCTGGATAAAAATTTCCTTTTTTTTCAAAGAATATTTTGTCTTACACTGTTAAAAATTTCGTCCTAGTCTGAACCAAATTTTGGTGCTCAGTCGGTTTCACTGTAAGATAGTAAAATCTTGAACCAATATTTTGAGCTCCTGTTGAAGCATACTTCCAATAGATGGAACCAGGTTAAAATGGGAAGCTGCAAATGTTGATACGAGATTTCACCATCTTATGGTGAAAGTTACTGAGCTCCAAAATTTGGTTCAAACTACAGCACAATTTTTAACAGTGTAGTTTAGCAGTCTCAGATGGTCAAAATAACTGTTATTTCCTTCTTTTCGGCCCCACCAGTGGCCGAGAGGTTGGGACCTCTCAACTGGTAGACGGCACGTGCTGGGTTCGAACCCAATCGCGGCTGTCGGCCTAACCGTTCGGAGTTTTCCGTGGTTTTCTTCGAACCTTGCGTAAATACGGGTTAGGTTCCCTTAGAAAGACCCCCACGGAGGGCACTCCCCCTGGTCCTATATCCCTAGCGTAGATAATCGGACGACAAAAATCAACCAACCAACCTTCTTTTCGTTATTCCTGACAAGCTACGGAGATAAAATTGTCCAAATTTATTGCTTAGAAGAAAAATATAATTTTTTAGTTATGTAACGTGGTACAGTAAAGAGTTATCTGAACATACACAACATATTCTACAGTAATCGCCGTAAAATGCACCTCAATGATATATATAAATTTCGGTAAGTTTTAAAATCCTTAATATCATTAAAATATACCAAAAATAATTTTTCCTATCGACCGTAATGTAATGGAATTCTGTCTATTGTACTTGTAAATGAACCGTTAAAAATAACAATTCATCTTTAAAACCGAACGTGCCATAGTGTTACCAATAATATCTATGGATTTTATAGCATATGGACTATAGTTATGAGAGTTGGAATACGGACAGACAGATGGACAAACAGATTTAATCACTTTTAATCTTTGTTGAAAATATTAAAAAGAACATTATAAGCACCAAAGTTTAAATAAGACTCTAAATTATTTCATCAAATGCCTTCCTTTTTGGTATGGCAATATATTTTCTCCCTAAAAATTCAGTCATTATGTCATTTTTTTTTCTTTTTTTTTTAAGTCGTGTAAAATACTTATACAAAAAAGAGAGGAAAGAAGGAAGTTTCTAAACTAATTGACATAAATTAAAATATGGACATCTGAATCTAATACGTATTTTAGTTTTTTTCTGCAACAATTTGGCGTTAAAAATGCATGAAGTATAACAGTCTTATTGTTCGGAGTATAACTTATAATAACGTTTGAAAACAGGATAACTTATTCTTAAAGCACTGTCTACCATAGAAGACTACATTCTCTTTCAATTAATTAACTGCCTCAAATGAGCAGTTAGATAACTAGATTGATAGAGCTCTAATATGCGACTTTGAGAAAGAAAATAAGAGTTAAATTTTAAATTATTAATTACTAATAAATTTTTCCGGTTTTTAGTTTTGGGATTTTTTTTACGTATATTGTAATATGCAATTTTATTTTATGGCTCATTATAAAGAAATTCTGTGATCTGGATGGTGCAAAAGAGAAGCATTTTTGCATTTTTTTGAAAACTAATGATTATAAAAGATTACTTTTTACAAAGCACTTACAAAGTTTTTGCTTGCTGCTTGCAGGAAGCTAAAAGTACAAATTCCATATTTTTTTAATCCAGAATAATATAACTAAGCAAATTGTGACTGATCAAGACCGTAATTTGTGTCCTATTTTTTTCGCCGATTTTTACTGCGAAGGAGATGAGTCAATATGCTTTTACGTACTATCGCTTCTCTCAGTTACGTGTTTGGCTACATTATTTTTAGCAGTAACACTGTTTAAAATTCTTAACTTGCCCTTCTTATCATATTTGATTTTCAAAAAAAAAAAAAAATTACGGTCGATTTAAAAAAAATGAAAAAGGAAGAAAGAAAAAAGAAAAAGAAAAAACATATCATCATTTTAATAATCTAATTTTTTAATAAAATACAGAAAGAGCTAATCCACAGAAAATTATGTATCTTCTCATTTGTATTATCAACAAATAAATAAATAAAGCTTAGTGGGTTGCTTCTTACAAAATTGTACAATATTTTAAAACAGTCAATATGAACGTCAAATTATTATCTGATATTTAAATTATCTGTAAATTTTACCTTAAGAAAATACAGTAACTTGAAATTGTCAAAATATCGATTTTCTTCTTTTAATATTAACTAAAAGCTTTTTTAAATTTGAATATTTTGACGCCTCATTTTTACCCATAAAAATATTATATTGCGAGATATTGTAATTTTTGTTAATAGATCCAATGCAATTACCCATACAAAACAAAAACTTTAAACTGGTTTTTCTCCATGTTCTCATTTTTATAACTTGCTTGTTCAGAAAATACAAAGGCTTTTTTGCTAACTTAGATAGAGGTTTGAATTTTTTTATTTCTTCTCCATGATGTATTTAATATTTTTAAGCATAGATTTATTTAACATTTAAGTTTATAGTTATTTTTTAACAAATATTCAAATTGGGAGTTTCTTGAATTTCTTTCAGTTTTTTATGTACGCAAAAATACCGAATGTAAAATTCCATACCTATAAAACTCCATGCACAGTTTTATGTGGTATATTCTAATGTGTGTGGGGGGAAAATTCGAAGGAAAAATTTGCATAATTAAAACAGTAGTAGGGATTTTTTAAAAGTTAATTTGTTTTATTTAAATTTTAGTAAAGTAGGCTGTTCTACGAGAATTTTCATTCAAGCATTTTTTTATATACATGAGTGACAAAAAAAAAATCATATTAAATGTAAAATTCAATACATCTAAAGCTCCAAGCACAGTTTTATGTGTTATATTCTAGTGTGTGTGGAAAAAAATTCGAAGCATAAATTTTCATGTTTAAAACAGTAGTAACAATTTTTAAAAATATATAATTTATAATTATGATTTCTTCTATTTAAATTTTAGTAAAATAGGCTGTTCTACAAGAATTTTCTTTTAAATTTTATTTAACTTTAGTACTAACAAAGAAGGTCTCCATACGGGCATACTCGGAAAATTCTGAAAAAAATACAGAATGTTCTTCTCAAAAAATTTTGGCGGAACCCCGATAGAACGTTCGTAAAAAAATAATGAGTATTTCTTTTATTTGGCAATTTATCATCGGTTGGCGACAAAATAAAATTTCAAAAATATTTTCTTTATGTCAAATTCTTTTTAAGGTAAAAATGTTTCATGTTGAGCTTGTTTAAAGAAATTTTATTTATATAATGTTAGTTTTGTCAGCTTTAGTTTGTATTAACTACATTTTTGTCGTAATGTATTTAGAATGAAAATTAACAGTGAAATTTTATGAATTAAAACAAGATTAAAATTAATTAAAATTGTTTCAATCTCAAAATTAACTCCAATCTAATTGAGCTCTCTCGATTCAATTTTGTTGCTATGGAGACAAAAACGTCTCCATTATTGAAATGCTTACTGCAGCATTCTTCATATGGCCTTTATTTTGTCATATGCTTAAATGTATGGAAAAATACTTTTCATTATGAAAGTATTTTTTTATATAAGAAATTATTTTTTAAGTGATAAAATTAAATAACTGCAGCAAAAGCGATATAAATATGTAATACAAAATACATCTATGCGTCAAACTCTCACATTGTTCAAATTTAAATTAATTAAATACTATTTACACGTATTTTAAAATTTGATTGACGAGAAATTTTCAGGGGCATTAAAATCTTTTGCTTCTGGCGAGGGAAAATGATGCTCGCCAAATCGTGTGACGCTTTCATCTTTTCGCGCCAAATACTCGAAAGTATTTTATTTTTTTACTGAGTTTCTTCTGTAATTCCGCTGCTAAATTTGACTTATCCTTTATTACACACATGAGGAGCTTAATTAGTTTTTTTTTTTTAATTCTGAGTATGCCCAGTATGAACTCTAAAAAATAAAAGTGTAAATTTACACACAAAAATGTGTAAATCCATGATACAAAAACGATTTTTTTATATGTGCAAGTTTGTGTGTAAATTGCCAAAATACATGCCTAATGTGTAAATTTCAAAATATACATTTCAGTGTGTAATTTGATGATAACACTAAGTGTGTAAAAGTTATAGTGATCACTCATGAAATACCCACATTAATGTGTAAATTGCGCAAGAATAAACATATATCTGCGTTATATTCTATAATAATAATACAAATTATTGTATTATTGTAATTTACACATTTCTTTGCGTAATATGTAAAATACGCATATTCAATGGGGGTTCAATAACTATTGTGTCTAGTGTATATAGAATGTCTGTATACTGCAATTAGTGATGCATATCGAAGTCTAATCTCTTAGTTGATTTTATGCTTAGTTTCAGAA
The DNA here is from genome assembly GCA_964019185.1 of Maratus speculifer. Lineage (NCBI taxonomy): Eukaryota > Metazoa > Arthropoda > Arachnida > Araneae > Salticidae > Maratus > Maratus speculifer. The sequence continues at coordinate 90,730,957 of OZ025300.1, read as the reverse complement.
CCGTAGCTGCAATATTCATATAGTTTTAAATAGAGGAGTAAAATGGGGAGGGGGGTGTAATTGAAAGCCTGATTTTTAGCTTATGGGGCTAGATTTGTGAGAGTGGATGAGATAAAATTACTGTTGTTTTGACTCGGGATCATAGTGATGTACCCACTTCTCATCCACTGTCACAAGTGTATCCTCATAAGCTCCAAATCAGCCTATCACACTCACCCCCCCCCCCCTTCTTGAAAACTCTAAATAGGTTTTTACATCTTCACCCTTCCCTCTAAAACTATGTTATTAAAGCAGCTACGGTTCTAAAATTCAGCATACTGCCATTTAAGACATCAGTTTTCGATATTCCTCATCGTAGTACAAATATTACTTCTCTGTTAATGGGAAAGTATGGGACACATTTTGAAATTTGCAATTTTTTTAATTATAAAATTGATTCTTCAAATTATGTTTCCATATTGTTCAAGGAAATTAGAAAGTGTTTCATTTTGTATTCTATAAATCAAAATTTTTTGTATTTGTGTCAAATAAACCTGGTTTTATTATTTTTGTAAAAAGTGTCCCATTCCTCCTTACTCTCCTCTAAATATACACATAAAAACTGCTGTTTTATTTTCTATATTCTTCCTTGCTTCTTAATTTTATTTTCCCTTCAGTTAGATATAATTTAGTACATGCAATTAAAAATTAAGATAAAGAAAAAAATAATGATAGATTTTAGACTAGTCAGATGGAATAATGATAGTTGGTAAACTTGCAATCTTCGCAGTTTTTATTTTCAGAGTTCAGACTAAATTTTTCACTTTTTATTTTTCAGACTCAAAATACAAAGTAAATTATACTCAAGATACTGCGTTACATACAGTTATAAAAGTAAAATTTAAAATACTATAAAAAATAGAAAAAGGTATGTAATCTTCATTTCACACACACACACATTACCTACAAAAATTATAGCTGATTTGTTTATATATACATGAATCACCAATATTATATGTTGAATAGTTTTCTTTTTATAAATATTCATCATTACAAAGAATTTACCTTAAAAAATTATCAAGACTATCAAAAAGGCTGTTGAATCATTTAAATAACATATTTTGCATTTAAGATTATATTTAGAAATTAGTGTCTTTAAAAAAAAATACAAATATATTTTAACATTAATGAAATGACTCGTATTTTCATAAATGAAAATTTCAGATATTATAATTAAAATTTTAGATAGCAAACTAATTAGTATTTTTATTTATCAACTATAGTAAAAAATAAGAAATACTGTGATTATATCCAAATATCAATTGACGCTTATAAAATTTCGAAATTAATGCTCGTAGAATTTATTTGACAATTACATTTGTGTCTTAAGTGTATAAAACTCACCCGTCGGGGAATATTTATATAGTGTGGGGGGGGGGGGGACTAATAAATTCCATTTTGAATATTCATTATGAAACAACTGTTATAATTTTTTATATACATACAATCATACGTTTTAGGTCATATTAATCCTTATATATATTATAAATGTGAAAGTGTGTCCGAAAATTGGAATGAACTTGGCTTCAAAACGGATGGATTAATGTCTTTGAATTTTTGTATATAGATAGATTATTGGTCTGAAATGAACATAGGCTAATTTTTATTTATTTTATTCAAATATTTTTCTTAATAATTCAGCATTTCACTATTTTTCATACAGAATAAATTGAAAAATTTTCCATAATATTTAATCATCTTTCTTTTTCCGTTGCCAAAAAATAAAAAAACCGGAATAATTATTTCTCTTCTGTAATTAATTTTCAACTGAAAGATTTTCACGTGATAAAAGAAAATGAAATAAATAAATGGACCCTATTCTGTTTTTTGGTTCGAGGTTAAAAACCGCGATTTTACCAATTGTGACATCAGAGGAATACTGTTTTTCTTCTTATATCATGCAGACGATTATATAAAATTTCTTTTACATTTGGAAGACTTTGCAAAAATATAACTTCCCACTTTACAAGAATATGAATATTTTAGTAGTTTTTCCAGATATTAATCCGTAATAAAAATGAACCTTTTTCTTTCTTTCGGTTCGAGGCTATAAAATTCAACTTTTTACCAATTGTGACGTCACAGGAATACTTTCCATTAAGAATTTAAAAAAATATCAATGTAACGTCATATCTGAAACAAAGTATAAGTTTTTAAATTTTCAAAAATTCTGTTTTTTTTTTTTTTTTTTTTTTTTTTTTTTTTTCGTTTAACGGAAACTACTCCATTTTTGACACTTTCTAACATGATGTAAAAGTGTTTACGACTTCAACCTGTCTGTATACCGGATGCCGAGTGCCTGGGGTCTGCCGTCTGTTTGTCCGTGTTTCAACATGAGTAAATATAGTGGGATTCATATGAAAATAACATACGTTATTGAGATTTGCTATAGCAAGTGCGGCATTGAAAATGAACCATGTAGCAATTATAGCTGAATCACAGGAGCATTCAAAACGAGATTTTACATTATGATATACGGCGAAAAAATCATTTGTGGTGTATTTTGATAATGTTACATAATTTTAAATGTAATGAAACTTACATTCATTTTTAAGATTCACAAGAACATGGTTACTATCGAATATGTTAAGTATAGTACTTATAGTGTACGTACAGTGAGCTCAAAAGTATTTCAATATATCATAGTCAGTGAAGAAAAACCATTTGCAGCATATTTTAATAATGTTATTTTATTAAGGTTATTTTAATAATATTGGAATTGATATCAGTTTCTGAAGTGCACTAAAACAGAATTTCTGTAGAAAATGGGGTGAAAAGGTTTAACATTCTTTTACAAGATAACAGAAAAATGTTCGGTAATATAATAGTCTACGGGGAAAAAAAATTCCCAGCGTATTTTAATTGCGTTGCACTATTTCAAACATGATGAAATTAATATACTGAGATAATCAATACAATGATAAATACTGAAATTTACTAATATGCTTGCAGTAAAGTATGAATTGCATCACATTTGTTGTTCATTTACAGAGACGCATAAAAGATTTTGGACCTGTGTCCAGATCTCAGCTATTGTATCCAAAGTATGGACTATTAGAAAAGGTTGCTGAAGAGCTTTTTCAATTATGGTATGTATTTTAAGGAAAACTAATGCATCCTGAAGCTCAGCTACATTTGGTATAATAAGAGATGTTGGTAGAATTTAAATAAATCATGTATCGGACTATACAATAAACTGGATATATGGTCACCTGTGCAATAGCGATTCCCGGAAATATGAATTCAATAATTTGAATCGGGTTTTTTGCTTGAATAATTTAAGCTAATTGCGGTAGTATAAATATTTGCACGTAATATACTGGACTGTACAAAAGAATTCAAGTACGTTTCTGCTTATTATTAGAAATTGCTAAAGGTGAATTTTAATCTTCATTATACTTTTTCTAACTAAGCAAAATTTTAACATTGTATTTTGAATATTTACAAGCACATAGATCACATACATTTTTCTTTCTTTGATATGGAATTCTGAAATGCACTACAACATGATTTCTGTACCATTGGGGTGCGTTACAGGTGTTCTACAGTATAAATGGTTGCAATTTCATTTTCGCGATCGTTAATGTTATCTAACACATTTTCCATTTATTTGACTGAGTTCTTTAAGTACCCTAAAAAAAAAAAAAAAAAAAAAAAAAAAAAAAAAAAAAAACTACTGCATAGCTTAGTATAAGATATGTGTTATATATATTTTAAATTATTGTTAATGAAATGTTTTGTTTAATTAAAGCGTTTATCTTTTTTTTATGCTACGTGAACGACGTCACGGGTAACAGCTAGTTCTATAATAATAGGCAAAATTGCAATGGGAAAATGTTTATTTGAAGAAAAAGCCATTACTTTAATAAAAATTTTCTTCAGAATTTTTGTTCTACGGTTATTTTAAATCAATGTATTTGTGCCCTTTTGCAATTTACTTTTGTGTATTTTTATTAAATCTATAACTAACAAGCAAAATTATGTGTTTTTACTATGATTATTTTAGTGGAACATAGTTCTTCTGATGTAATATTTTCAAATTAAAACACAGTTGAAAATTAAATGTAATTAAGATCTATAATAATAAAGAGAAGGATGTTTGTCTGTCAGCGCTGTTCTGAAGAGACTGCTGCAAGTAGAGTTACAAAATTTGGAGGGAAGGTACTTTTTTACATGTAGTTTTGAACCTCGAAGCCCGATTTTCGATTTTTTGTTTAGATTTTTTAAAATAATTTTTTAGGCGATTTTTAGCGTTATTTTTGCGGTTTTATCCCATTAGTGAAAGGAATACGGTTTCATTCTTTTAACCCAAAATAGCAATTTTTTTTTCTTTTCAACAAAGTTTATTCGGAATTTGTACAGCGATTTTTGAATTTTTAACGAATTTTTAATGCGATTTTTAGTGTTTTTTCTCATTTTGCGGCTATTTTTTGAGATTGATAAAAAAAATCGTTTTAAACTTTTAGCCTAATGCCCTAAATTTTGTGTTTGTTACGATTTTTAGATTTTAACGATTTTTAATGCGATTTTCAATGCGATTTTTAACGTTTTTTAAAGATTTTTGCGTTTAGCATCTATTTTTTTCATAGTTGTTCTATCAAAAACTTGAGCTGTTGAGAATGCAATAAGTAGTATTTTTTTGTGAAATCTACCTAAAATGTCAAAAATTTAGGTGCCACTATTTTCGAATAGCAATTTTATAAACTATCTTAAATTCTTGCTTAAGACCGTTACCCCCTCAAGTTATATATCACCTGATAGGTTATTTAACAGAGTATGGTTTTGATAAAGTTTTTGAAGAATAGAGTGCTCTACCTGGTGGTGGAAAATGGAACTAATAGAACGCTATTTTTTTAAATCTATAATAATAAAGAGACAAGTTTTTGTGTGTGTCAGCGCTGTTCTGAAGAGTCTGCTGTACGTAGAGTTACAAAATGTGGAGGGAAGGTACTTTTATACATGTAGTTTTGCACCTCGAAGCCCGATTTTCAAATTTTTGATTAGATTTTTTTGATAATTTTTTAGGCGTTTTTTAGTGTTCTTTTTGCAGTTTTATCCCATTAGTGAAAGAAATACGGTTTCATTCTTTTAACCCAATATAGCATTTTTTTCTCTTTTCAGCAAAGTTTATTCGGAATTTGTACAGCGATTTTTGAATTTTTAATGCGATTTTTAGTGTTTTTTCTCATTTTGCTTTTTTTTTTTTTTTTTTTTGAGATTGATAAAAAGAAAACCGTTTCAAACTTTTAGCCCTAAATTTTGTGTTTGTTACGAATTTTAGATTTTAATGATTTTTAATGCGATTTTCAATGTGATTTTTAACGCTTTATCAAGATTTTTTGCGTTTAGCATCTATTTTTTTCATAGTTGTTCTTTTCAAAATCTCGAGCTGTTGAGAATGCAATAAGTAGTATTTTCTTTTGCGAAATTTACCTAAAATTTCAAAAATTTAGATACCACTATTTTCGAATAGCAATTCCATAAAATATCTTAAATTCTTGCTTAAGACCGCTACCCCCTCGAGTAATATATCACCTGATAGGTTGTTTAAAAATGGAACTAACAGAACTCGATGTTGTTAAAATTTGGAAATATAACAATGTGATTTATTTTAAATTTTAAAATGGTTTATAATACATGATAAAAAATGTAAACAAAGAGTGGTGTGACACATTTCAGGGTGCGTGAAAGGAGGGGCGCGAAAAAAATTAGGAAACGTAATAAGGAGATCTGTTTTACACTTTAAGGTAATTTATAACGCATGTTAAAATTTTAAAGTACTGGCGATGCTCTGGAGAGACCGCTGCACGAAGTTATGCATGAAATTTTACACCTTGAAAGCCGATTTTCAGTTTTTTTAATTTAATTCATATGCGAATTTTAGTGGGTTTCGATGCGATTTTTCCACATTAGCGAAAAGGAAAGCGGTTTCATTCTTTCGACCTAAATTAGCGAATTTTGTTCTCTTTTCAATATAATTTATTTGGATTTCGTGCAACGATGTTTGAATTTTTAGTGAATTATTTAATGTAAATTTTGCCGCTATTATTCGACATTAGTAAAAGGAATTTTGCTTAAAACTTTCAGGCTGATGTATTAAATTTTAGCTGTTAAGATTTATGAATTTCAGCTAATTTTAATACGATTTTTCGAGATTTTTTGCGTTTGACGTCGGATTTTTGTCATTCATGAGATATTTCCAATTACAACGTTTTACCCTATTAGAGTAAATTTTGACCTCTGTGATTTTTTAATATTAGTGATTTTTAATGTACTTTTCAATGCAATTTTTAGAAATTTTTCGAGTTCTATGGTGATTTTTTGATATTCGGAAGTAAAAATTTATTTCAAACTTTTAATCTAATATAATTTTAGAGATTTTTAACATGATTTTTCAAGAATTGTGGTGTTCCGTGTCGATTTTTTATTATCTATAAAGGATTTCCTTTTACTACGTGATTATCCTGTCGATCAATTTCGCCAAATTATATCAATCGTGAAACAAGCCAAATTATGCAAATAGATGTAATTTTTATGTTAAATAATGAAAGAAGAGATAATTTAGAAAAACATTAAAACAAATACATATAAAAATAAGAAGTAAAAACCACTTGATGATGTAACAAACATATGTAACATATTTAATGTCAAGTGAATATGGAATTTACGATCCGCCATTATTGAGTTTAATCTTATGGCTTGACTCAGATAGTTTCTTGGTCAACCGGATAATCAAATAGTTCAGATATCCGATTAGAATGTTTTATCCGTTTGATGAAATTCTGATTACTGCGATTTAAAAAATAACTAGCGATATTTAGTGCATTTTTCAATGCGTTTTTAATGAACTTTCTAATGCGATTTAGTACTATTTTTTTCGATCCCCACCACAGTGGTGTTTTAACAATTAAAAAATTATTTTGGTTTCTAATAATCTGGTTTTAGCCTAACATAGTAAATTTCACCATTTACCTTTTTTTAATTTTGTCGATTTTCAATGTGATTTTTGATATATTTTGTGTTCTGCGTCGATTTTTTTGTAATTTATGTAAAAAAGAATGGTTGCTACGTTTTACACGACTAGAATATTTTTTTTATTCACGGGATGTATTTACATTTAACGATTTTTAATGAAATTTTCAATGGTTTTGTATTGGTTTTTTGAATCTCACGGCTATTTTTTGAAATTTCGAAAAGGAAATTAATTTCAAACATTTACACTTCATTTACGAATTTTGAAATTTAGTGATTTTTTAATGCAATTTTTAGCAATGTTTTCATTATTTCTCCCGCTTTGCACCGATTTTTTCATTCGTATTTAAGAAATAATTTAGATTACACTATTTTACTCTATTAATGTAAATGTTGTGCCCCGCTATTTTTAAATTTGAAACGATTTGTAATGAGTTTTTGAATACAATTTTTAGATGTTTTCGAGTCCATGGTGATTTTTTCACAATTGTAAAAAAAAAAAATTAAATAATTTGTAGCTTAATGTAGTAAATTTTGACATCAATGATTCAGATTTTTTGTGCATTTTCATAAAATGTTTAGCAAGTTTTGTGTCGATATTTTTTAACTAATGAAAGAGTTCAGATTTCAATGTTTTGTCCCATTATGGTAAATTATGTCCGCAGGAATTTAATATAAATGTTTATCTTAATATGGCAAATTTTGTCCGGATTTTTGAATTTTACTGATTTTTAATCTGTTTTATTAGTGATTTTACAAGTTCTGTGACAGTTGTTGACATCGATAAAAGAATTTCGGTTTCTAACTTTTAGCATAAATAGTACAATTTGTTCCCCATGCTTTTATGAATTTTGCGAATTTTTAATGCGATATTCAATGTAATTTTTAGTTAGTTTGGGGGATTTTAGGTGTTCCGTGTTGACTTTTCCTTATTCATGAACGATTTCCGATTACAATATTTTCGACTGAATATTAAATTTTTACAGCCATGACTTTTAAATATTCAGCGATTTTTAATATAGTTTTCGATACGATTTTTAGCCATTGTTTAAGTTCCTTGGCGATTTTCTGCCATTTAGAAACCAATTTTGATATCGAACATTTTGTTTAATGTAGTTATGTTTCGAATGCAATGTTTTATCTCTTAATATGATTTTGGCGTTCCATGCCTACATTTTGTAATTTATGAATGATTTCGATCATAACCCCCCCCCCCCGCCCTGCCTTAATATTATTTTTTTAAGCATTGACTTCCAAATATTTAGCTATTTTTAATGCAATTTTCAATGTAAATTTTAGCCATTCTTCAAGTTCCGTGGCGATTTTTTTACATCCGGAAATTGATTTCGATTTCAAACTTTTTGGTTAATATGGTTAATTTCTTGATTACAATATTTTATATTCTAACAGTGAATTTTTACTCTAGGGATTTTTTAATGTTTTACGACTTTCATTACAATTTTCAATGCAATTTTTGGGCTTTCCCAGTCTTTTTTTTTTTTTTTTTTTTTTTTTAACATTTTTCAAAGGAATTCGATTTTAAATTTCTAGACTAATAAGAGTTTGGTGGAGAGAGTTGGAAACTTTTATCCTTTACGGTAATTGTTTTGCTCTCTTATTTTGATCTACAGCAATTTTTAATGCAGTATGCTTTTTTTTTTTTTTTTTTTTTTTTTTTGAGTTCACGGCGATTTTTTTCAGATATGGAAAAGGAATTCGGTTTTTAATTTCTTCGCTAATATGATAAATTTTCTCCTGTGCGATTAAAGATTTTTATTGCGATTTTTTAGCAGTTTTTTTTTTCTTATTTCAATGCTTTTTACATTATCAAATTAATTAGATTCAAAACATTTATCCAAGTAGAGTAAATTTTAAGTTCCGTGATTTTTGAAAATTTTGCCATTTTTAAAGCGATGTTTACGTTTCTTCGCGACCCGCTTCGATTTTTTAGAGGTTCAATTTTTGGCCGAATTTATTAAATTCTGATCTCTTTTCTTCAAAGTTTATTCGAATTTTGAAACACAATTTTTGAATTTTGTTTGATATTTTTATGAGATTTTTAATGTTTTTTGCGATTTGTAAGATTTTTCCACATTAGTAAAAATAATCCAACTTCAATTTTCTAGCCCATCTCTTTTCAACGAAGTTTAGACGAAATTCGTGCAGCATTTTTTAAATTTTTCGAGGTTTTTATTATGATTTTTGGTACTTCTAGGTTATCCCGTCGACCAATATCGCCAAAATAATTGCCAAATTATACATGTGACATAGTTTTTATTTTAAATAACGAAAAAACAAATAATTAGTAGAATATTAATAAAAATATTAGTAAAAAGTCGAATTAAAAATCACTTAATGACATTTTAAACATGTGAATCGTTTTTAATGTCATTGAATCTGACATTCACGATCATCCATTATTGGCATTTAATCTTATAGTTTGGCGATAATTTTTTGGTCGTCGGGATAACCTAAAAGTGCCTGATTTTAAAAGTTTTTTCGCAATTCTTGCTATTTTTTGATGAACCCAGGCAACGCCGGGCAGAACAGCTAGTAAATAAATATTTCAAGTTTCTCAAAATTGGAAAATGTAACGTAGAAATTCAAGAACAACGCTATACTTTTAATCGATGATAAACTTAGTTAACATGATAAGTTTCATAATAAAAAACTTACAAAGAAATTTCAATAAAAAAATAAAACTCAAATGAACTATTTAGCTTATAAAACGAATATATAATTCATAGATATAATATACATTTGTATAATAGTTTATAAATAAAATATAATATCTTTCACACAACCGACCCGAAATTTAACACCCCCCCCCACCCCCAACACACACAAAAAAAAAAAAAAAAAAAAAATGATGTTCACGCTTATTTTGCTACTGTTAAAATACATTCATAAATTCTTTTTAAGATGAAACTTTTTCAAGAAATAAATAACTTTAGATACAACAGTTGTTATTTTAAGGAGTAAGTTTCAGGATTTAGGTAATGTTGACATCGTTTCAGGCAAGTAAATTACTTGTGAAAAAAATTCTTATATGTAAAAAAACAATCCAACATATAGAATATACATTTATACGTAAATATAAGCAAATCAGATAAAAAGAATTGGAGGTAACACGAACGTATGAGATTACGTCCCTTATATTTTATAGGAGAATAATTTCTATATTTTCTCAACGCGAGTGCTTGCATTCAGTTTGCCTCTTTGGCCACCACATTTTACGTGATTTGCTTTCTATGCGGGCTTGGTTGAGAAGTTTCATTTTCAATCCCGGCGTGATCAAGGTCAAGTTACTGGACCCACCATTAGTTTTCAACTTATACCTGATGAAGCCAAGTCGGCGATGATTATGATTTTAGTTTTTGATGCTAGATTCGCGTAGTTCATGAATAGGACCATAAATTGTACTGCGAACTGAAGTTAAACTAAAATTACAAGTTAAACTTTGAAATGGGTAAATGGTTACAAGCTATAAGATTTTATAATTTGGATTTAATAATTTAGGGTAAAATCAAGCATACTAATATTCGATATGCTAAATGTAAAAATAACTCAGGATATGAATTTAGAATTATCTTTATTACATGAATTATATTTTATATTACATATTAAATGAATTCAAAATAGTTTTTAGATTCTACTGAAGGATAAACTACTGTCCTTTAAATTAAATCAGGCGGGGGGAGGGGGAATTGCAGCAGAAAAATTACCAACAGTACAAAAAATATAATTTAAATTTATGAATAAGCATAAAGTGGAATTATATCTCTATTATAATACCTCTTTATGAAGTCTTCGTAATTTCGCTTTAAGAATGAAATTTAACACTATTACTGAAAATTACAAGTAAAATTGTGAAAAAACAGCGGTCAGCGAGACGGCTGAAAGAAATTACGATTTAACCAAAACCTAGAATTATAAAATCAAACATTCTTATATTTGATGTGCAAATTTCAAAAAGTAATTCGGAAAACGAAATTAACTAATTAAATGAATAAAATTTTACATTACATGTAACGAAATATTGTTACATTTATCGAGAGTAATTTTTTTAGCTTCTTTTAATTGTTCATATGCTGCTGAAACTGGGAAAGTGAGAGAGGTGGTCAGAGTATCTTATAAAAATAAATATATTGGTCTATTATTTAAAAATGCTGTTACAGCAATGCAATGAAATCATGTTATTTATGGAATGGGTTTAATGAAATAAAAAGTGTAGCTCTGAATAATATTTAAATCTCCCTTCCATTTCGCCAGGTCTACTTTAAAATTCACGCATTTATAATATTTGTAACACATTAATTAGTGTAATTTCAGGTGTTATCTACATTTACACATTTTTCTGAGTTTATGAACTGATAACAACTTACAAACTTAATGCCATAAATTAAACACACATTAAAATAGGTATTTTTTTCATAGGAAAAGTGTATTTTTTATGCCAAGTGGGTGATTTTAGAAATTTACACACTTACCTATGTATATAGCATTATGTGTAAATTACAATAACATACCAATTTGAGTAAATTCAGGCATTTTTCAGCATTTACACATTTGTTTGTGTCTTTCAAGTGATAACAAAATATATACTTAGTATTATAAGCTAAAATACACATAACAGGTAAAACTTTGCAAAAAGTGGGTAATTTTCATGTCAGGTGTGTAATTTTAGGAATTTACACACATATATATGTATATTTGTCTAATTTACACTTTTATTTTTTAGAGTGTGGAGACCTTCCTTGTAAGTATTGTGCCATCACTTACAGTATAGTATTATTCAAAATTTAAGATATTGTTTCAAAGGTACTGTGTCCTCTAAATATGCCTAAAAAGAAGACATGCGGCAAATACACTATAAAAAAAAGTTGCATAGGTTCCATTTTGGAAACGGCAATTAAATGCCTTTTCTGAAAAGAATAGATCCATTTTGAGAATGAAACGTTTTATTTTAGAAATGATAAATAGCTTAAATTACGGATAGTAGCAGGAAAATTTCCGACATTTTTTTAGATGATCCGTATTCAAAATGGAATAAAATGAAACCTGAAAATTCTATTTAAAAAATTAAACGTTTCGCTTCATATGTGAAACGTTTCTAAATTTTTTTACAGTGTAGTTTGGTAATTAGGAAAGTGTGTAAAGTTTTCAATTTCAAAGTGAAGTTCATTTGCAACCATCATTAAAAAGGTTGAAATGCAGGTAGCTTTTAAACAATTACGGAATGAGCTATAATTTTTTATTCTTATTGCTCAAACTTTTCTAAATTAATTTCAGTAAAAAAAAAAAAAAAGTAAAACGAAAGTGAAACTTTAATCACGCTGTTTAATCTTTTTATTTTGTTTAATTTAAAAATTTATTTTATAGACTGTCATGAGATTTTACGAAAATAACAAACATACATTTGATTCCTGAATTTACAGATAATGCTGTAATTTAAATGAAATCCTCGAAAACATCATACTATTTCAAAAATATATGCTATGTAGACTAGTTTATATTTTATTCGACAACTTTAATATTCATAAACCAGACTCCATTAATACGGTTGCAAGATCGCCAGTAGCGACAAAGGTTTTTAATCTAGCGACCTATACAGTTGGCAAAAAAAGTATTTGTACACTCTAAAATTTTTAATTTTTAACTAAATAAAAACAGATATTGTGTCAAATATAGTTTTAATACAGTCTGCTTACTGTCCGTTTTAAATTACACAACAGAAAATTTCGATAAAGATGTAAAATAATTTTCTAATAGGAAAAGTTTAAAAATTTTCTTGCAAAAAAAGTATTTGTACATTTCTCCATCCTGATATGTACTGTGTTTTATTGTGTTTATGGCTCAAAAGGACTACTTTTACAGAAGCTGTTAATAATTTTTAAGTTCATATTATATTTGTCTAACATTTCATCTAATTTGCTCTTGAAGTAATTGAGTATAGAACCTGAAACTAGAGAGGCACCTCTAGATATATGAAATCCTATGATTGAGCATAATAAAAATTTAAATTCGCAACAAGAATTTGTAAAAGCTATTAAATTACCATTTACAACTATTGGATGTATAGTGAGAAACTATGAATAAATTAAAAGCATCGAAATTCAATGAAAACCAGGACTTCTTAGCAAACTAACAATGAGGGAAAAAGGGAGTGTTGTTAAAAAAGCTTTAAAAAATCCTATGCGTTCGGTTCAAAAATTTGCTGGAGACCTTGCAACATCTTCTCGCATCAGAGTAATACCTCAAACAATAAAAAATATTCTTCTCAATGCAGATTTAGAAGGAAGAACCTCAAGGAAAAATCCATTCATCAGCGAAACAAATAGGCGAAAACGCATAGTATTCGCTTTCGCATACATAAGTAAATCATTGGATTTTTGGAAAACAGTAATTTTTTCTGATGAGGGAAAATTCGGAATTTTCTTACCATCAAGCATTCGAAAAATTGACGTAAAAATAAAACTGTTCTAGATCCAAAACGTGTACTTCAAACTATCAAGCATGTTGGGGGGAATATTATAGTTTTGGGGTGTATAATAGCTTCTAATGGAGCAGGACATTTAAAATTTATTGACAATGGAAAGACAGGTTTAACATACATTGATGTGTCGCGCCATAATTTATTAAACTGTGTCAAGAAATTATGCATAGAGGAAGCTTTTCACTTTCTGCAGGATAACGACCAAAGCATACTGCTGTGATCACCAGCACATGCTTACGACAATACTCGAAGACGACTGGTAACTCCTCTAAAATCTCTAGACTTGAATCCAATAGAAAATTT